>PVIR01027537.1:0-22813 GCA_004026965.1 Petromus typicus | reverse complement strand
TTCATTTTTTCGGTTATATATCAAAATATCTGAGGTGTAGTTAGTGCATTATGAGTGTTGATCTTTATAGTCATTGTATTAAGAGGTGCATCACGGATTAGCACAGCATGTTTCTGAGTGTTTGCATGGGTTTGGAGGTGTGGCTTTGTGGTACACGGCTGGTTTCTATTCCCTTACCATTCCCTTGCTGTGCTTCCCACGATCCGAGTAGATTTCCTCCACCATGTCCTTCCCCCATGATATTTCACCTTGGAGCCCTTTTAGGATATGCTGAATCTGAAACTGCAAGCAATTTCTCTTAAATTGTGGGTTTTGGATCTCAGCAACGAGAAAACTGACTAACCCACACACTCACCATCCTGGAGGCTGAGGAGCATGGTGCTCACACGTGCTGGACAGTGTCACATGCTGGGCAGCATCATGGATGGAGGACAGGTGAGGAGGAGAGATTACATCACAAAACCGGAAGTGAGGGGGTGAGGAGGGGTCAGCATTCATTTTTTATAACAGATTTCTGTTGGGCACTAACCAGGATCCATAAGAATTATGCTGTCTTCTTATAACAGCCAACAGATGCACTTGGTTTACTTGGTTTACTTGCAAAAAGGTGAACTAACCATCTCTCGATATCTCCACACTGAGGATAAGCTTCCAAGACAAATCAGTGAGAGACAAACTCAAACCATATCCAAAGTGTACAAGACATCCATACTAAAGGTTAAAAAATAGAATTCCATGTGATCTATTCCATAAGATCCAGCAGTCTCATTACTGGAAAGGACATCAGCATGTTAAGGGGATACTGGCATTTCCATTTTGAATGCAGCACTATTCACAGTAATCAATTCACCAAAACAACCTAAATACTATCAACAGATGAGTGGATAAAAGAATATAGCAGATATGTATGATGGAATAGCATGGTGCTATTAAAAAATGAATGAAATCCTCTTGCTTGTGTCCATGTGGATGAATCTGGAGGACACTGTAATGAGCCAGTCTTGCAAAGACAAAAAGACAGGAACTGGGCCAGGCATTTAGCTCAGTGGTTCTGCCACCTGCCTTGCAAGTACAAGGTCCTGAGTTTGAACCCTGGTAACCACATACAACAATCCAGGTGTGGTGACTCATGCCCACCAACAATCAGTACCACATACCACAGTGCCAGGTGTGGTGGCTCACACCTGTCATCCTAGCACTTGGGAGGCAGAGGCAGGAAGATTGCTGTGAGATGGAGGCTTGCCTGGGCTGCAGAGTGAGCTCAGGGCCAGCCTGAACTACAAAAAGTGAGATCTCATCTCAAAAAAAAAAAAAAAAAAAAAAGGAACTTATTGCAAAACCTAAAAGAGTTCATCTTACAGAAGTAGAAAGTAGAATAGTGACTGCAAGAGGTCAAGAAGGACACAGAAAATGAGGATAGAGAGAGATTGGTCAACAGGCTACAAGTTAGAGTATGAAAGAAAAAATAAGTTTTGACGTTCTAGTGTACAGTAAGGGCACTATAGCTATCAACATTGTATTTAAGACTTGAAAGTAGCTAGAATAGAGGATTTTAAATGTTTTCATCACAAAGAAATCATAAAATACTTGGGGAAAATGGATACTGAATATCCTTTCATCATTCTGAAACAAGGTACATACATCTCAACATTGCACTGGACCCCATAAGTATGGAAAATTATTATTATTCCAGTTTAAAAACTTCAGAGGAAATCATTTTAAACAATGAGTGGAGAAAACTAGCAAGGTTCCCCCCCTTCTCCTCCCCTCTTCTCTCCTATTTGGTGCCCTAGCTCTCAGCAGACACAGAACCTTGGGCTTTCCAGTCTCCAGGACTGGGAGAAAGAGATGTCTATTGTTTACAAACTACACAAGCTCAAATACTTTGTTACTATAATATAAACCAATTACGATGGTGACCAAGGTTTTTAATACTAGTTTTATTTTTCTGTACTTTTAAAGCCTACCTCACTCGACATTACTGCAGGAGTTGATCCTCATGTTTGTAAGTAAACACACGGAACTGATAGCTTAGTGAGAGCCCAAGGGGACGGACATAGTCTCCCGCCAAGTCTCCAAAGGACGCGGAAAGTGATTTTCGGCTAACAGCAATGTAATGAACACCCTTATCCGCTAGAGGGAGACTCATGGAGAGGGTTAATCGAGCAGAGTATTTACTTTGAAGCTTGTATATAAGGTTACATCACAGGAGACTAACAACCACCTGAGCCAGAGTCCACTTGAATTGTGTGATTTCCCTGTGACGGAGCTAAGCCTGAGGACAGATGCACTTGGTTTACTTTGCAAGACTTGCAAACTGAGAATCATTTTTACAGGACAGGAAAAAGGAATCTGGTGGTTCAGCTGGGTTCACGGGATTCGCTAGGCGTTTGTGTATGGGATTAGTAGATTTCTGGGTGTAGCTGTGGAGGCAGAACCTTACTGTCAGGGGTCCCTGGTCCCTTCTCTGGAACGATGCCCCTGCTCTGCTTTCCAGATACCGTGGACTAAGCAGATTTTTCCCACTATGGCGTTCCACTGTCATCACGCAGGGTCCAAAAAGGTTCCTTTTATTTTTCACTAGTACATGTTTGCAGTTCGTGCAGTTTACAATCATCTTGAGAAGTAGTAACATGTATATATTACAGCTTGTTTCTTTTCTTTTAATCCCCTTCTCCTCTCCCTCTCCTTCCCTCTTCCTTTAGCTTCCCTTATGCCATTTCTCATTCATGTAGATATTATTAATCTCAGGTCATCGTATACCATGTTCAAGAACCTAATAACTTCAAGTAACATAAACATTCTATGGAAGAAGGTGCTTAGATCCACCCTATCCATAGAATTAAATTAAGTTATAGGTTCACTGACTCCTATTGTGGAAACGGAATTTCTAGGACATATACATAAGAGGAATAAAAGCATTTATTAAAGACAAATCTAAAAGCACACACCCAAAGAAAATAGAGTGTAACCTTGAAGAGAGAGAGACGGTATGACCTGAAGCTGGACGTGCTCATAGGGCTTGGAAGTGACCGCAAGATGGCTGCCCTAGGACACAAGTTCCCACCCCTCAATCTGATAGCTGTGTTCAAATGGAAACCAATTACATGTGCTTGAAGTTGAGATGCACACGGAGGAAGAGCAATTTGCAGGTGAAAAGCAGTGGTCTACTTACAGTAGCCAGTTAGCAAGTAAAAGTGAATTTCCCAGGTTGATAATGTCTAGGAGAATAGTACTGAACTAGCTTGAACAGCTTTTTGCCCTGAAGCTTCAATTTTCCTTAAAAGTACAGCTTTAACGTTCCAATTGTTGCTGTCTCCTATTTCTTCTATCTTCCCTCACTGCCATGGTCTTTATGCCTCGAAACCAGCCAGTGATGGGCTGAATCTCTTTAAAACACAAACCAAATCAAACCTCTATTCCTTTAAGTTATGAGTGTTGGAAATTGGGTCCAATGACAGAAAATCTAACTAATAGACCACTTCACTGAGAGGTTATCACGAAGAAAAACTATTTCTTAAAACATTACTTGGATAGCTAACATAAATGATACACAGAAGAACTAAGAATAAGAAAATAAGGTGAAATAACAATAATAAAATGGAGCAGAGAACCAAAAATGCCAGGTGGGAGGAAGCATTGATTCCAGGGACAAGGACCCAGGTGTGTGGCCACAGACTGAGTTTAGAGGGACTAACAGAAGGACAGGTCTGTGAAACCACAGAGATCGGTCCTGCTTCCCACACACCACTGGGGTGCATGACTACTCTTTTGGGACCAAGAAGTGGGTACCTCTTTAAGAGGAGCTCCTCCCTTTTCCCAGCACCTCCCCTAGAAGGTAGACCTGCTGCAGAATTTTTGCTTTAAAGCCAACCAGAAGACTCAGGCAGGACTCAGATACACAGAAGAAAGAAGATACAGAAAAGGTATAAAAGAGAAAAGGATGGTACTGAATAGTGCTGAGGGGGCGGAGGGTCAGATGGGCACATAAAGAAGGATCACGCTGTAGGTTTATACTGCAGGTGGCTGAAATGCGAGTGACATGTGATTCAGGCAGGGTTTTGGGTGCTGGTTTTTCTGCACCTGTATGAATTTATCCAAAATGAAAATGAGACGGAATAGAACTTAAAGATAGTGTCAAGAACAAGGAAAAACTACCAAATGTAATTTTCTCGGCAAAGAATAGATATTGGGGATGGCAATTACTGGGAAGAAATTGTTTAAGGAAATGAATTATTTTTAGTTGAAAAGAAAAAAATATTATTAAGCATACAAGAAAATGATTATCTGATATATTGAAATACAGATATTTTGTTTGTGTCTGGTAAAGTGAGGTACAGATACATGGATGTGCATGTGTGTGTGTGTGTGTGTGTGTGTGTAGAGGGAGTTGGCCTTAAATATCTGTAGGTTCCACATATGATCATCTAATCAGCCATGAATTGAAAATGTAATTAGGACTGAGACGATTGGGTCTATACTGAATGTACAAGCCTTATTTTCTTGCCACTATTTCTTAAACAATACCTGATTAGAACTCTTTATGTAGCATTTATATTGTAGTAGGTATAATGAGATATCTTGAATTGATTTACATTATATAGAAGGATTCCACAGATGAGGTGCGGATAATTGAGCACTTTCTATAAGAGAATGGAGCACGTGTATATTGTGGAAACAACACACCAAAGATAAATGACCACACATACATACACACATGTACTCTATTTCTTTAGCTCACACATTACATATATGTGCACATCAGTGGTGTATGTGTGATTCAGTTACAAATCTCCTTTTTGTCTTCTTGGACATTCTCTTTAGTAGAGAGAAAGTGACAAAAGCGCCAAAGCATAAGACATAAATAAATATATATATATATATATATATATATATATATATATATATATATATGCATGTTAGATCCTCAATCTCTTAATTTTGGAAACCTGACTAAAAACCAAGTGTTTCATTTTGTGGAGAAAAGAATTCTTAGAAATTAGAAGCAGGTAAAATATAGTTCTATTCCCATAGGAGTCCTGAATTTATTATGTTTTCTGAAGTGCAAATGTAAGCTTTCTTTTTTTTCATCAAAAAGTGATACCAAAATAAACTTCTGCAATACTATTGCTGGGAATGTTCTCTGGGCTTCCACACAGGCAGCCATGGTGAGGAGAGTGGCTGTCATCGGAGCCGGGGTCAGTGGCTTGGCCTCCATCCGGAGCTGCCTGGAGGAGGGGCTGGAGCCCACCTGTTTCGAGAGGGGAGACCACATCGGAGGCCTCTGGAAATTCTCCGTGAGTACAGCCTCATTGCAGTAGACAGGAGATCATGCATTGCTTCAGTACAGATTTCCAAACATGCTGCCATGACCGTTAGACCCCAGTTGGGTTCGGAATCCACAATTCACAACACCAGGAGTAGGTTGGAAAACAATCTACTTGCAAGTTAAAAATAAATTAGCAAGTTACCTTTGAAAATCTGTTTGAATCCACCTATGATAAATCATTAATCAGAGCCATGTGGGGAGAAAAAATCTGTGATCACGTTTTGGTTAGGTTTACAACAACATTGTTAAATGATTCCCTCACATAAAAATGAGGTACCAGGGCAGGGATTTAGCTCAGTGGTTCTGGCAGCTGCCTTGCAAGTGCAAGGGTCCACGTTTGATCCGGGTAACCATGTACAATACTAGGCGTGGAGACTCACACCCACCAGCAATCAGAACCACATACCACAGCGCCAGGCGTGGTGGTTCATGCCTATAATCCCAGCACTTGGGAGGCAGAGGCAGGAGGACTACTGTGAGTTTGAGGCTGAGTTCAGGGCCAGTTTGAAATACAAAGAGAGACCCTGTCTCAAAAAAAAAAAAAGAGAGAACCAAAGGTCCTTAAAAATCACGATTTTAAAATTTCAGGTTGGCATCTTTGTCAAGAACCAGCTCTTTGTAAATGCATGGGGTAGTTTGGGCCACTCTATCTGTTCCACTGGTCTGCACATTTCTATGCTAAGGCCATGCTATTGATTACCATAGTAATTTCTAGTATATTTTGACATCAAGTAAGGTCATGATTCTGGCCTTCATTTTGTTTGCTTGGGAGTGCTATGGCTTCTTGAGTTTTTGTTTGTTTGTTTTTCTGTTTTTTGTTGTTGTTTTTTTATGTTTCCCTAGAAGTTTTGGTATTATTTGCTTTAGTTTTGTGAAGAATATCATTGGTTTTTTACTGGATATTGCAATGAATCTGTACATCACTTTGGATAGCATGGTATTATGATTTAAATCAATCAGTGTATTAATCCATCACCAACTATGCAGTTAGAGGGTAGGCCTCACAGAAGAAAGAGGTTGTGAAGGACATTCCTGGAAGGGCGTGTAGTGACTCCCCTAGTCCCTCTCTGCTTTTTGGCTACCATGGGCTGAGCAGCTGTCCTCCACTGGGCCCTCCTACTATGCCGGTTCTGCCTAGGAGCCAGTTAACTATGGACAGAATACTCTGAAACTTTGAGCCAAAATAAGCTTTTCTTCCTTTAAGTTGTGAATGCAGGGTATTTTGTTACAGTGAAGGAAAAGTGACCAGTATATGTACTGTCTAAGCACATTTATTTTATTTTTTATCAGTACATGTCTATAGTACATAATGTTTACAATCCTTGTGGAGAATTGGTGTACGTATGCACACATCTTAATTTCTTTCTCATCCCTTTTCCCGCCATGTTTTGATCATCTTTCTGTTGGAGAAAGACATACTCCCTGCTTCCTGTTATCTATCTTTTATTGTGCTCTTTATTTATACTTTGGATTTCTCACACGAGAGATCATGACATAGTTTGGTTTGTGTGCCTGATTTATTTCATTTAACATTATGGTCTGACAGCACGTGTATTTTCCTATGAATGACTCAACTTTATCTTCTCTTATATGAGTAGTGCCCGCTCTGTGAAAATACCATATTTTCTTTATGCATTCATCTGTTGATGGACATACAAGCTGCTTCCAGTTTAGCAAATATGAATTGTGCTGTTGTAAATATGGGTATGTGTGTATCACTATGATATTCTATCTTTAATGGGCTGGGGATTTAGCTTAGTGTCATCATTCCTGCTATGTAAGCACAAGATTCTTAATTCAATCCCTTGTACCAGAAAAAAATTAAAAATAAATGAAATTATGTCTTTAATTTTTTAAAGATAAAGTATCTTAAAGGAAGAAAACTAAAAGGGGAATAATTGGGTCAAATGGAATTTTCAGTTTTAGTTTTTTGAGCACTTTCCATACTGATTTCCAGAGTGGTTTTACTAGTTTACAATCTCACCAACAATACGACTGGGTTTCTTTTTCTCCTGTAGCCTTTCCAATATTTATTATCTGCTTTGCTGATGAAGGCTGTTCTTTCTGGGGTAAGGAAGAATCTAAGTGTTGATTTAATTTGCATTTCTCCAGTGTCCAGTGATGTTGACCATTTCTTCATGTATTTATTTACCATTTGTACTTCTGTACATTTCATTTCATCTGCCCAGTTTTTGGCTGTCTTTCATCCTGTGTGGTTCCTAATTTCTGAGTTCTTTCTTCCTTTCTTTCTTTCTCTTTCTTCCTTTCCTTCCTTCCTTCCTTTCTTTCTTCCTTTCTTTCTCTCTTTCTCTCTCTCTCTTTCTTCCTTTCCTTTCCTTCCTTCCTTCTTTCTTTCTTTCTTTCTTTCTTTCTTTCTTTCTCTCTCTCTCTCTCTCTCTCTCTTTCTTTCTTTCTTTCTTTCGTTTTTTTTGAGATAGGGTCTCGCTTTGTACTTCAGGCTGGCCCTGAGCTCAGCCTCAAACTCACATCACAGCAGTCCTCCTGCCTCTGCCTCCCGAGTGCTGGGATTACAGGCGTGAGCCACCACGCCCAGCACTGTGACTTGTGGTACTGGTTGCTGCTGAGTATTGTATGTGGTTACCGGGAATCAAACCCAGATCCTTGCACTTTCAAGACAGGCGCCTGAACCACTGAGCTAAATCCCTGGCCCTCTGAGTTCTTTATATATTCTACATATTAGTCCTCCGTCTGAAGAACAGCGGGTGAGTTTGTCTTTTCACTCTGCTGGTTGTACTTTGCTGTACAGAGCTTATTAACTTGATGCAATCCCATCTATTGCCTCTTGGAACCATTTCTTTTTTTTTTTTTTTGGTACCATTTCTTATAGGAACAGAGTTCTATTAAGAGAGTCCGTGCCTGTGGCTATGACTTCAGGAGTTTTATCTGTCTTATATGCTAGTAGATCAAGTGTTTCTGTTTTAACAAAGAAAGACATTTCACCTAGACTAGTGCCCTAGTCATAAAGTACCTTATGGTTTCGAAAGCTAAATTAAGACTTACCTCTGAAGTAAGCTCCCAGTTTATTCCAGTGTATAGTAAAGCTGAGATCTACAACAGTGTTCTGGTCTTCTCCTTGTTGGCATTCTTTCTTCATTGGTCCCTTTCTCTTTTCATTATCACTTAGTAGCTGGTTCTGTGACTTCTCAGTGTTCATATATTTTTATGAACCAGTTCAGATATTTTTACATTTCTGAAAGTTAAAAATATGTTGTCTATTGTTCCAAAGATAAGTAATACTTATAAATTCTGTGTGTTTGATTCAAAACAGCTACATTATTTTCTATGTAGTAGATATTCTGAGTTTGTATTAAAAAGATTCCATTTAAAAATGTTTGCATTTTACAAATCATATGAATGTTTGGAACCATACCTGTTATTATTTGCTTTTAGAAATTAGGGCCGGGGAGTTAGCTCAGTGGTTCCGGCGCCTGTCTTGCAAGCGCAAGGACCCGGGTTCGATTCCCCAGTAACCGCATAACAATACTGGGTGTGGAGACCCACACACAGCAGCAACCAGTACCACATACCACAGTGCCGGGCGTGGTGGCTCACGCCTGTGATCCCAGCACTCAGGAGGCAGAGGCAGGAGGATTGCTGTGCTGTGAGTTGGAGGCTGAGCTCAGGGCCAGCCTGAACCACAAAGCGAGACCCTGTCTCAAAAAAACCTAAAAAAAAAAAGAAATTAATCACTAGTTGCTCATGCTTGTGAGTTGAAAAAAATGAAATCAAACCCAATAAAAAATGTAGAAAACATCTATCATCATATTTAGTGCTTCAGAGGAATTAAATTCTGGCTACATATTTCTCAAATGATATAATAAAAATTATTCCTTTAGGAAAGAAAATATAGAGGTGTATTTTCTATTCTCTGATTCTGTTGATAAGTTCTGTGATGAGCTTCACTTATTGAAGTGAATTTATTTATGCATCCTCTTCCTAAATTTACTTGTGTGTACAGACCAATTTAAACCAGTGTAATTACTGAGACTGGGCTCTGAACGTTCACAATCGACAGCCTTACTTACCTGTTTTCTTCCTCCTGAACCCATTCACTCACAGGACCATGCAGAAGAGGGCAGGGCTAGTATTTACAAATCAGTCTTCACCAACTCTTCCAAGGAGATGATGTGTTTTCCTGACGTCCCATTTCCTGATGACTTCCCCAACTTCATGCACCATGGCAAGCTTCAGGAATACATCGTTGCATTTGCCAGAGAAAAGGACCTTCTGAAATACATACGATTTGAGGTAAGATGTTATCAGCTAGAACGACACATAAAAACAAAGCTCACATTTGGTCCTCTATTCTCCCTTTTTTTTTTCCTTTTCAGTATCCTTTTCTTATTTACCAATACTATTTTAAAGTCTGACTTCTCTAATCCTAGATGTAGTAAAATATCTTCTTCTCAAGAATACATAAGAATACATAACTTGACCACATAGTTTTTAGAACAAAATGGCATAGAAGAAGAAATCAGCAACAAAGAAATAATTGGGCTAAAAACCATGAATTTGGAAATTAAACATTTTTTCTAAATAACATCTAAACAAGGAAGAAATTTAATTTTAAAAACTTAAAATAGAACAGTTATCTAGATTCTATATATTAGTACTTGTGGGAATAAAAGAAAGCTTTATTTTCATGAAATTATAAATTTAAATACTTGTGTTAAAAAATAAGAAATGTTTAAAAGCAAGAAGGTGAAGTTTCAGAAATTTGCTAAAATTGGAATTAAACTAAAAAGTAGAAACATGTAATAAAAGAAATTAACTAAATAGAAAAAAATTAAATGTTCACTCTGAAAAGTTTAGGAAAGTAAACAAAAGAGCTGACAGTTTAAAAAATGAACTGAACCACAAATATCATTGAGAAAGAAAAAGTAGAATACAAATATAGGTATAAATTTATAATATAATAAAACTATAAAAGTATTTACCAGATAATATTTTCATATGTTAAATTTAAAGATCTTTTTTCTTACAATATTACCAAAATTTAAGAAAAAAATAGAAAGTCTGAAGAAATCTCTGATTATTTAGATTTCTTTTGACTTAGAAATTAAAATTTTGGGGCCGGGGAGTTAGCTCAGTGGTTCCGGCGCCTGTCTCGCAAGCGCAAGGACCTGGGTTCGATTCCCCGGTAACCACATAACAATACTGGGTGTGGAGACCTACACTCAGCAGCAACCAGTACCACATCCACAGTGCCGGGCATGGTGGCTCACGCCTGTAATCCCAGCACTTGGGAGGCAGAGGCAGGAGGATTGTGATGTGAGTTTGAGGCTGAGCTCAGGGCCAGCCTGAACCACAAAGCGAGACCCTGTCTCAAAAAACCTAAAAAAAAAAAAAGAAATTAAAATTTTTCCTATTAGGAAAATAAACAGTTTTATAGGTGAGTAATTCAAAATTTTCAATAAACAGATTATTTCATTATTTTATAAACTCACAAGCTAGGAAATAAAGTAAGATTTACAAACTCTTTTGATGACATTGTAACCTCACTATCAAATGCAGAAAATATAACGTAATACAGAGTAAGTATAAACCCATCTTCATCATTAAAATCAACCCATAAACTTTCAAAAATGAAGCCATCATAGTAATTAAAATATTAACAGTTGTAAGGAGCTTTACTGAATTGAATTTAACCCAAAGATAGAAGAGTACTGTGATGTATTATAAAAATTTACTTCAATAGAAAACAGCTTTATGGGGAAAACAAACTACATGCCTATTAACACATTTATTAAAATTAACAACTATTTACATTAAAAGGAAAAAGCCATCACCAAACTAAGATCAGAAGGTAAGTTTCTTACCCACTAAGAGATGCACAATGTCTTAAATCTGCACTGTTCAATATGGTAGTCACTGGCCACAACTTTGAGATGTGATACAAATGATTTCAAAGTCTTACTATGAAAAAACATGATGTTTAACTAATAATTTTATTTTGATTACATTTTATTTTGACTGCATGATTAGTATAATAGAAAGAACTGGTTAAATTATATTATTTTACTTTTCAGTATATCTAAGAAAATTTTATTTATGTTGCTCATATTATATTGCTACTGAACAGTGCTGTGCTGGACAGTAGAAAGTGGAAGAATTTCTCTTAAAATGCAGAAAAAAAGGTAAAGATTCTTTGTTATTATTATTCCTAAAAATTAACTTAAATTTAAGAAAGAACCTAGTAAGTAAAATAAAGAGAATGATAACTTGAAAGAACATCACTCTTAGAGACGATACAGTTATATTTATGATAAACCTAAAAGAGTCTACATTACTATGAGTAATAATACAAAAAAGTTCAGCAAAGAGGTAACCTGTAAAATCAGTATATATAAGTTGATTACATTTCTAAAGTTAGCGACAAATGGAAACTATAATTCCAATAGATGTCACATATAATAGCATAAATTAATAATGCCTAAGCTATTATAAACAGATGTAAAGGCCTGTTTGATTATTATATTTGATAAATAAAGATATTTTACATATATGTATATGCCTTCTCTAATAAGTATAAAATACTACATAGCATGGTTTTGAAAAACAAAATTTTCAACAGAAATATTTGCTACCAAATAAACATTCTTCGAATATAACTAGAAGAATTAAAAGATACTAACATGCAGTTGCTTAGCTGTGAATAAATATTTATTGATAATTTTAGTGAATAAGGGTGGCACTGCCATCACCTAAGAAGGGCTAGAAATTTTAAATTTTGTGTCTTATATTCAACTTACAAAATCAGAATGTCTGGAAAGGTAGCCCATGAGAGTACACTTCAATAGCTCCCTATGTGACACACGCACAATAAAGCTCGAGGTACAACTTGTGTCCTGAATATAGGGATATAGTTAAATAGATGAATAAGGAGTTGGCAGCTCTTTGACAAATTATTGGTGACCAGATTCCATGCATTTGTTTTCCACTTTTTGTATAGCATGATTGAATTCACTGTCATATCATATTTCAAAGGGCCATCGCTCTTGTACTGAAGAAAACACTGGTTATGCAGTAGAGATTATGCAAGAATAAAACATGCATATGTGTACGTGCATGCGCATGTGTGCATGTGTGTATGTGCAGCATGCAATGTTTTTTCTGAGGCATTTTCAAGTTGCAATTTACTTCTACTTCATTAATGAATTAAGCATTTTCTAAGCGACTCCTTATTAAGGAATTATTTTCATACTGCTCTTGCCAAATCTCTACTAGTGTAGACAAGAAGGCTCTTTCTGTGTGTTTCTCATAGACACTCGTAACCAGTGTAACTAAATGCCCTGATTTCTCGACAACTGGCCAGTGGGATGTTACCACAGAAAAGAATGGTAAAAAAGAGACAGCTATCTTTGATGCTGTCATGATTTGTTCTGGACATCATGTGTACCCCAACATACCAAAAGAGTCCTTTCCAGGTAAGCCTGACATTAGTCTGCCAGGTACCTATCTGAGTACATCCATGACGGCTCTCCTAGTCGTCGTGACACTACTATATGGGTGTCCAAGCTTCCAGCACACAAGTGACATCATCGAACTATATGCAAACTAAGAAAATCTCTCTTGGAGAAAAAAAAGAAACTACACAAAAGTTAAATTAAAACATATTTTGCTTATAGCGAATATATTGGATGCACTAAAATCCCATAACTCAGTCTGTACTTACCTGTAAGTTGGCCTATTAAAACAGTTTATTTCTTAATGGACAGTGAACTGACTCACGTTTCCCACTCACCCAGGGCTCAAGGATTTTAAAGGCCAGTGCTTGCACAGCAGAGACTATAAGGAACCTGGAGTGTGGGCAGGGAAGCGCGTCCTGGTGATTGGCTTGGGGAACTCGGGCTGTGACATTGCTGCCGAACTCAGCCACACAGCTGAGCAGGTACTGCATCCCATGTACAGAAGGTCACATTATTGGGACAGAAACCTTCGCGATCACTTGAAAATGAGATGAAATGTGGGGTGGAAGAAAGGGCAGGCACTTCAGGAGAAAAGGCAGGGGCAGAAAGTGTGTCCGAGCTTGAGTGAGGCCCATTGCTTCAGCCAGAGAGGCTCCTAACAGACTGACAGCTTCAGAACCGCACCCCAAGAGCTAGGATACTAACTCCACTCTGAAGGGGCCCTTGGCGAGCGGAGTACAAGGTCCGCCGCAAATCTCACCACTTTCACGATCGATTTGGTCTGTCTGAAGGTCATGATCAGCTCCAGAAGTGGCTCTTGGGTGATGAGCCGGGTCTGGGATGATGGTTACCCTTGGGATATGGTGTATGTCACCCGATTTCAAACCCTGCTGAAGAACACCTTACCAACAGCAGTGTCTGACTGGTGGTATGTGAGACAGATGAATGCAAGATTCAAACATGAGAACTACGGACTGATGCCTCTGAACGGGTAATGTAGATTTCAATAAAATGCTCCACATGACTTTCACTTCCGGGCCCACTTCCGGGCCCACAACCCCCACTTCCGGACCCACAACCTTCACTTCCGGACCTACAACCCTTCGTGTACAGTGTAACTTCACTGCAAATCAAGAGCGTCACAGAGTAGAGGGAGTTCCACACATACTGCTTACTAGAACTGTATAGCCAGAAAGTTTTGAAATATTTAAATGACTGGTCACCACAGTAATGATAGTAGTAAGCGTGTGTCAAGCAAATAGTACATGGCAGAGTTTTTATCAAGTCTCTACAAACGTTTTGACGTGCATAAACTCATTTTATTCTCACAACAATTTTAAAGCGGTCTCTCTTTGTATCCCCACTTGACAGAGGAGAAAAGTGACATTCAGTGTAGTTAGTAATTCTACCAAAGTCTTGCGGCTAGCCGGTAGAAACAGCATCCAAAACCAACCCAGATCTATTGACTCTTGAGCACAGTAGCTTCTTGTTCACATGCCTCACATTTAACGTCAAACTCCAGTTGAGCAAGGTGAGAGAACTCTCCCTTGAACTACATTCTTATCACACACCTGTAATGTATTCCTCTGAACACTGACTACAGGCCTTGCATATTTGGTTTGCCCCTCATTTTCTTCTGTAACTTTTCCAAGCTGGACACATGATATGACATGACTTTGATATGAAGTAAAAAATCCAGTTTCCATCAAAGTGAATTCATTAATTCAGGGAGTAGAAATTAAGCATCTACTATAGACCAGGTCCAGTGTTAAGCTCAATGAATTCACTTGGATGGAAGCTGAGTTTCTCAGTATTAATCCTATCCTCGTGGAACCTGTTTCTGAGGACAAAGTCAGGAAGCAGACAGTAAACAGAGCAGGGGAGCATCCAGTGACTGTGCTACGGAGAAGAAAACAAAGTGTGCAGGCGGGGTGGTGTGTGTACAGTACCATTAGGATGATGTTCAAGAGTCCCCCGAGTGATCTCGGGGAGAAGACTCCTAGACAAAGCCCCAAGGGAGAGCAGAACATGTGCCGTGAGGATACCAGGGACAGTGGTCCAGCAGACACAGCCAGGGCATCGGCTTTGCGAGGGCATGGCAGGCATGAGGAGGAGCAAGGATGCACTTCTCCTCCTGCAGAAAAGAGAGAGAGAGGAGAACACCAGGAGGGTAAGCGGAGAAACCACGAGAGTCAGAGAATGTGGAAGGAGTCCAGCTTTTCCTCTGAACATAACAGGAAGCCACCAGCATTGGAGCCTTAGATCTGAGATCTAAGTTAAGGTTGGACCCTTTAGCTACGTGGTCATCATCCAGCAGATGGAGGCAGGTGCAGGCAGATGTAAAAGGACCTGTTATGGAGCTATAAAAGAAAAAAAAACTCAGGTGACAGATAGTGGCTTAGACTAGGACCATTAGCAGTGAGTGGGCAGAAGTGGGTGAATGTAGCCTAAGCAGGACTTTTTGTGAGCCCTGATAAAGGATGTGTTCAAGTCTTTTGAGCTGAGCAAGGATAGAGCTGACGTGACTGAGAGACAGAAGACTGGAAGAGAGGAGGAGTTTATTTTTAAAGATCCCAGAGTTGGAATACCTATTAGATGTTCAGGTGCAAAAAGTATCGAGTGGCAGCGGGACCCACAAAACAGGAACAAGGTTAAATTTGATGCGATCTTATGAAAAAGGGATATAAATGGAGAAGGCAAAAGGTCTGAGGGCTGAGTCCTGAGCATATCATGGTTTAGAAGAAAGGCAGAGACGAGAATCCAGCAGGGGGTACTGAGGAAGAACAGCCAGGTAGGTAGAAGAGAGACTGAGGGAGGGACAACCTGCCTGTGAGATGGAGAATATACTTCAGAGGGTTGGAAACCATTGGCTGCGTGAAGTGCGCTAGTAAGCTGACTCAATGATTAGTGTGAGGGGAGCATTGCACCTGGCAGTGTGATTCTGATGGCACCAGCCAGGGCAGTCTCAGGGTGGAGAGGCCTGTGACAGTGGGTTTAAAATAGGTGCCAGGTAATCCGTGCAGTCAGGTACTCCATTTCTCCCACCAGGCTTCCAACCAATCCTAGCATCTTGCTCAGTTCCCTCCCCAGTGGACTCTACCTGTGGCATTCTTTTACAGCTCCCACAACCATGGGCACCATAACTTCACAGGATAACAAACTCCCTCCTTGAACATTATTCAGCTTCCTTCCTAAATTCACATTGATACAGATACACTATAGAATAAAAAATAGTCAAAAGCTCTTTTCAGACTGCAGTGGCCAAAGCTCCTAACTAGTCCTCTCCTTCTGTCATTATTTAAATTTCTACATACTCCATCCCTCACCTGAGCTGTGCTGTTGTCTGCCGAGGCCTCCAAATTCATCCCTCTGTGAATATCTATCTGCTACAGTTTCCCCACCTTTCAGTCTCTTCATTTTATTTGATTTTCTTTATGTTACAATGGCCAGTTTGGAGTATACTGTAGTAAGAATAGCAGCTAATATTTTTAGCACATATATGTGCTAGAGACTAAAACATGTTTCATATTATTTAGGTCTCCCGGTACCTTGAGGTGTATGTAAATAATCATTTACTATTTTAATTAGAAACCTCAATGAGAAAAGCGAGGCAGATGATTTAAGAAACTTTAATCTTCACAGATATGTAAATACCATATCTTTATTCTCATACAAGAAACTGAAAATGTAAATGAGTTCTAGGATGTATGATAGATAGTGTAAAATAGAAAATATTCAAAGGGAAAGGAAAAATTGTGTTGGTAAAAAAAAGGAAACAAAGCTTATATATATAGGGGGTGGAGGGTTATAGGGTGTATAGGGGAATGGGAAAAAGTGAGGATCAAGTCATGTTGTATACTGGTAGAAATTGTCAATGTTGAGTGTAATCACGATATGTGTATAAAATGCACCTATTTAACAATTTTAAAAGTAATAAAAAAGAAACCTTAATCTTATCAGTGCTCACAAGTGATAAGTAGCAAAGAAAACAATTCAAGTACCAGATACTTTTACGTTGATATTTTTCCTAGTAAAGTATTCCCCAGGAAAGGGTTTATTAGGGGAATGGATATAGGTGTTTGTATGGAGATTTATAGAGATTTCTCCATGGAAGAAAAGGGAAAGACTATAGAAATGAGGCAAAATGCCAGCAAAGAACAGGTTCTTCACAATATTATTTCAATTCAGTTCTATTCATCAGCTGTATTGATAATAGTCCATAGCTTAATAAAAAATCTCCGGTAATTGCTTCCTTCCTTATCAATGTATACATTAACTAATAAGGCAAAAGGGAAATTTACTACCTGAATGACTGTCTATTCCTGATCCAGAATCCTGAGGAAAGAGCCAGTCTTCAATGATGAGCTCCCAGCTCGCATTCTATGTGGCACTGTGACCATCAAGCCTAACGTGAGGAAGTTCACAGAGACAGCAGCCATTTTTGAGGATGGGACCATGTTTAAAGACATCGACTGCATCATCTTTGCAACAGGCTATGGCTATGCCTACCCCTTCCTGGATGAATCCATCATCAGAAGCAGAAACAACGAGGTGACCTTGTTTAAAGGCATCTTTCCTCCCCGACTAGAGAAGTCAACCTTGGCGGTGATTGGCCTTGTCCAGTCTCTTGGGGCGGCCATCCCCACAACCGACCTCCAGGCCCGCTGGGCAGCCCAAATAATAAAGGGTAGGTAGACAAAAGAAGTTCACTGTTGGTTGCCAATGAGGATGCCTCCGAGTCTTTTGAGAACAATAGTGGTCATACTTTGGGGGCTACATTTTATAAGAATGTAAAATGCATCTCTTTGGATTATCCTGTGCAGTAGCAAGATACCATGAGGAGAATTTGTTGTCACTGTATTTCTTCACAGCTTATAATTACTCAAGACCAGTTATTAGACTTTAGAATTCTTGGTCTTGCCAGAGAGAGTTCTTGGTCAGAAGTGTATGATAATGTTACAAAATTATAACATCAAAACTCAGTAGAATTACATTATTTGAAAAGTTAAATGTTCTTAAATAACTATCCAGCCAGTTTCAGATGCCTAAAGTTATGGAAAATATTATTTCTGAGAATGTAGTGGCTTTTCTCCTATCTTCTTTTTCCCTGGCATGTTTAGTTGAGAACAAGAAGTGGAAGATTAATGGTGGGAAACACTAGGTGTAATAGATGATCAGTTTCTAAAATGATACTGATAGAAGTATTGGCTTCCTACATTTCAAAAGGAAAAAGAACACAAGAACTATAAGGTCAGGAAGGTAATGGCATGAGATTCCACTCTGAGATCCTCAGGTCCAGAGAGACTGGAATTTAAAAAAGTGTGGAATAGTCACTCTCCAAAAATGAGCTATAACTTGGACTCTGAGAAAAGGAAACAAGGCAATTGATAGGGAGCTAATGCACAGAGCAATGGCTCAGACTCAACGGAAATTGGATATAAGGCATACAACCTTGTTTTGGAGAACTAGAGTTCCCAAGACAGAAGGGCCATTTAGTTACAAGCAACTCAATGGTAGTAGCTGAGCACGCAGTTTTTCTTCCCAGTGTTTTCTCTTGCTCAAAGAACACAGGTTCCAAGGTCCAAACTTGGCCTATTTACAAAGGTGTTCAGTGACCTTCCCTGTAAAGATTGCAGGAATGGGAATTAAGCAAGTTGTTGTAAGGTTTAAGCAATCCTATCTACACTGGGATTTCTGATCTCATTCAAAGTAATTCCAAGATTGCCAAAGAAATCATCCTAAATGTGATGTCTTTGAGCGCAAAAACATATTTTGGTCTGTTTTGCTAACTGTAAATCTGTATGAACCTGAAATTCTGAGGATGATTCCAAATAAGATTTGTTTTAGGGGCTCTCTTCTGTCCTTCATGACTGATGGGCGCTTTGTATTCTTGGTCATATCTCAGAACTGTTGGATCTGTAGAGATGTGGGGCTCCACTGTATTCTTTATCTCTCTTTACTTCTTTATCTGCTGCAAATTCTCTTTTCTAGAAAATTAGAATTATCTCCTATGAAGTTTTTTTCTTTCTTAAAGTTAAAAAAATAATCTTACTAACTCACTTCCATTTGGCTATCCTTTATTAGATAACTACTTACAAATATGGTGGAGGAAGGAGAGTAAACCTAGGAAGAGTAAACTTAGGAAACTGGTAAAATATCAGGATCAATTTAGAAGCAGAATTATGATATTATTCAGGTGATGATTTTTAATTTTTGTGACATGTACCAGTTCACAGAAGTAGTGTGACCACCACTCATGATATGTCAGCTGACTGGGTTAGTAAAACACTTCCAAGTGTATCTGAGTGAGCCAAGGAGGTGGGACCTTAGCTACTATCTAAATTCCCAACACTGTGCTATGTACAGTCTCTGTCACTTTTGCTTGTTCATCCCCCTAGGACTGCCATGAACTAAGCATTTTCACATTGCAATGATGTTCCTGCCTTGGAGCCACCTAACCATGGCCTGAACTTCCTGAAACCATGAGCCAGATGTTCTTTTTCTTCCTTTAAATTGTGGGTGTCTGGACTTGTGTCTACTGATGAGAAGGCTGATAATACAAATAACAATTCGCTTAATGTGTGTCTCAAAATAATACCTATTCTTTCCCACAGATTTTATTTTGCTGGACAGTGACAAAATAATTGTAAATACTAATGTGTTTCATAACTCAGTAAGAAAGTAAAATGGCAGGCTATTTCTGTGTTGGATTATTTTTTTAACTGTTACTGTGTTTTTCTTCTTTTTAAGGAACTTGTGTTTTGCCTTCTGTGAAAGACATGATGGATGATATTGATGAGAAAATGGGGAGAAAACACAAACTGTAAGAGCATCCAGTGCCATGGTCTAATATTTGCATAGAAAATCAGCATTTGTGAATATGTGAGACTGTTTTTGTCTTACATGACTCTTAGTGAAGTCATTAGAATGACACCTACAAGCTTCATTCATTCACTCAGGAAATACAAGTGATGATGCTTGCACCTGACATTATATTGTCTTTTTAACTGCAAGATGCAGAGATAATTATAGGATTAAGGTTCTAGATTATACAATTAGGTTAATCTTTCCATGTCTCATCCATTATATGTGTAATCAAAATATATGATAAATATTTAAACTTTTTAGAGAAATTGTCACAGAGAAAGATATAATTAATTCTTCTCAAAATATTCTCGCTTCACTCGAACACACATATCCCATTCTTCTTGCCACTTTTTGAAGCATTTCTGAAAATCGCCTTTCATTAATATCTTTACAAATCATGATAAAAATATCAGGAATGCTGCTGCTGAGTGCCATCCAGGAGAAAAGCACGCTCATAGAAAATGGTGTCTCCTTATCCACCTTATTCAAGCCACCTGGCACTGCGTGACTTTTGGCTCTTCCTCAGAATCAAAAAGAGCATGAAAGTAAATGTTCAGAATCAACTCAGGAAATCAAAGCAATCATGACACCACAACAAACACACTCATTGAAAAGGATGCCCAGAACCTCTTCAGAAAGTGGCGAGAACAAGGAGATAAATCTGTTCAAAGTGAGGCGGAGCACTGGGAGGGGAATTAATAGTAGAGTCCTGCACTGTATTAAATTTTAAAACTTTGAAAACTCACTGTATCTTTATCACACCTCTTGTGACAGCGAGAGGACCCATATATTATTAGAAATCAAAGGAATTTGAGAACGCACAGGTGCAAAACTGTTTTGTCTAGCTCTAACTTCCCTAAGATGTAGACAATACTTCAAACAGAGTCTGTGAGGAGCTGAGGATGAATCTGGAGCCCTGGGCTCCATTCCTAGCTCTGTCACTCATCAGCTCAGAGGCCATGAATGACTAACTTCTGAACAAATTACCTCACTTGATTTATTTGTTAATGGAGATAAAAAAATATTATTCTAAGCTGTACTGCAGCATCAGAGTTTCCAAGTGAGGTAACTGTGCAGGTTCTTTGAAAAAGCGACCGACTTCAGGATACACAAGGAATATTTTCCTTACTAACGCAAAAGACTGACATTGATTCACACTAACAAAAAGGTACGTGGTACTTTCCTTCTTCTTGGCCTACACGGTGTTTGCTCACCCATGTGGTGCTTCCTCCCTCCTGTAGGTTTGGCAAAAGCGAGACCATTCAGACAGATTACATTGATTACATGGATGAACTGGCCTCCTTCATCGGTGCCAAGCCCAACATCTTGCGACTGTTTCTCACAGACCCCAGGCTGGCTGTGGAAGTTTTCTTTGGTCCTTGCAGCCCCTACCAGTTCAGGCTGGTGGGCCCAGGGAGGTGGACAGGAGCCAGAGAGGCCATCCTGACCCAGTGGGACCGGACGTTGAAACCCACGAGCACACGAATCGTTGGGCACCTCCGGAAGCCTCACGTGTTTTCCCATCTACTCATGCTCCTTGCTTTTCCTGTTCTCTTCATTGCTCTTATTCTTATGTTGATCTAATCTTTACTCCAGGATTTTCAAAACCTCATATTATCAATGCCATAGGAATTACCTTTGAATGTTAAATTTATATTTTAATTATTCATTTTTGCATGCTACACACATGAAAATAATTGCATTCACCTATACATCAAGAGTTTATTCAGCTTACACAAATGAAGCACAAGAGCTTTCTCACTCTTATTTTCTTCTGCAAATGCTTAAATACTTAAAAGTGTGTAATCAGATAGTAAAAATAAAACCAAACAAAATGTTCTTGGTACCACTTACACAGGTAAGTAGATTAAATAGGAAGATAACATACAAGCCACAGACTCACCGAGCACATACATTCCCGGGATGGGAAAAATGACTGTGAAGCAAACATTTGGCTTCTCAAACTTCCACACATTTCATCTTTCTACAGCCACAAAGGTACTTTTTCACCTCACTACTGAGGTCAGAGCCGTAATTCACTGCACACCCCCAGCTCCTCCTCTTCCTTCTCTTCTCTTCTGTTTCTTCTTCTTATTATTATTCTTTCTCATTTACTGTATTATTATTTCTATTTTTTCTTTTTCATTTCTCTTTGGAAGTCTTCTTTTCAGATTTGGAAGAAATGATGGAAAAGAATATTCATTCTGAGAGATCTTGAATCTTTTGTGATAACTTCCTGGAAATGAGAACATTCTGCCCAAATACAAGGACTTATTCAAACTTAATTTTATGTATGAGCAACTTGAATATTCCTACCAGCATCTGTTCCAGTGTCAGTTCCCTCATTATCCTATGTTAAAACACAGTCCATTATAACTCTGTACCCTCCAGCCTTGCTCTGGTTTTCTTCCTGGTATGAGGCAGGAAGAACACAGGCTATATGTATTTGTGGATTATTCATGTTTTCTTAGCATGTAATCTCTGCAAGAGCAGGAGTACTTTGCCCATTGCTAAATTGTCAGTCTTGAAATAGTAGACAGCAAGTAGGTCCGAACCAGTAAACATCTGCTGTTTCTTATTAAAATTAAAGGTTACTCGGCTCCACTCAAATGTCTCAGATACAAAGCATTAGGCTGAAAACCTGGTGTGCTGCAGGAGACTTTTTGAATGTAGGTTTTATATTGCCCAAGTTTTGACATGGTTTGTATCCTCCAAAGGTCTACTGTGAATAAAGGTTTATTCCCTAGGGTGAAGCTCTCAGAAGGTAGTGGAACCTTTAAGAGGTGGATCCTTGGCTCACTGAGCTGCACCCTTGGAGGGGACTTCAGGACACTAACCTCTTTCTCTCTGCTCCTGGCTTGGGAGGTAATCACTTGGCCACTTTCTCATGAGCTTCTGACATCAGTCTCCAGCATGCAGAACTGAGCTGCTGCAAGTGCCATGCCCCGAAGCTCTGAAACTGGAGCTGCCCTGGGCATTATGTTATAATAACAGAAGGCTGACAGGCAGAATTGTTATTCAGGCATGGTGAGATCAGCAGATCAGAGATGCTGCCACTGAAAAGTCAGTTGTTCTACTTACAGACTGGAGGGCAATGGCATGACACAGGAGCCCACATGCAGGAGCACTAGGGTCCGGCAGTCAGAAGAGAACAAAGAAATGTGAGCAGGAATGTTTGTTGTGGTTT
>PVIR01027536.1:0-22615 GCA_004026965.1 Petromus typicus | reverse complement strand
CCCTTTCACCTTATTTTACATTGAGCATTTTCTATTTCACAATATATAACATACAATGCTAGGACTCATTTACATCTTCATTTTCTCATACCAGAGAAAAGATGCAATATGTACCTATCTGTGACCTATTTATTTCACTTATGAGGATATCCTCAAGGTATGTCCATTTAAGTAGAAATGATTCAAACTTATCATTTTTGATGGCAGAGTAGTACTCCATTCTGTAGAAGAATCACAGCTTTTTTATCCAGTCTCCAGTTGATGGACACTTGGGTTGTTTCCAAGATGTAGCAATCACAAACTGGGCTGCTATAATCATGGGTGCACATATGTCACTGTGATAAGAGTGTTTTAATTCTTTTGTGTATATACCTAGCAGGGCAATGGCCGGGTCAAATGGGACCATCAATCCTAGCTTTTTGAGGATTCTCCAAACGGATCTCCACAGGGGTTGTACGAGTCTACAGTCCCACCAACAGTGGAGAAGGGTTCCTTCTTCTCCGCAGCCTCGCCAACATTTGCCATTGGCTGATTCTGAAATGGCAGCCATTCTATGTGGGAGACCACTCAGTTTCAAAGGAGATCATGGCAGTGAGCTAAGGACTAGGTTAAACAGCCAAGAAGCCCTAGAAGAAAGGGTTAGAGAATTGGTTGTTGAAAGTTGGCCCATGTAATATGTCAGGCCACAAAGATGTAGTTGGCCACATACCAGGGTGAGCGAGTTTTGTTTTGTTTCAGTTTGTTTTTACTGAGGATTCAACCCAGGGCTTTTGCACTAGACTACATTTCTGAACTCTTTCTTATTTTGCAATAGGATCTCACTATGTTCCTAAGTTGCCCAGGCTGGGTTCAAACTTGTAATTCTCCTGCTTGAACCTCCCAGAGTGCTAAGAGTATATAAGCACGTGCCACCAGGCCTGCCCCCGGTGCGACCTTTTTAATCTGTCCTTTGCTCCTTGCTGACTTGGGGTTTTGGGAAAGGAGGTGGTAACTGGATTATGAAGTAACTAAATGTATTGCAGTTTTCCCCTGTTGGTGGATGTGGGGATTGGTTCACGAATTACTTCATGATCTCCTGAAGAGGATTTCAGAATTTTAAAAGATACGCATGCACAAATACTATTGAAATGAAATTGCAGAATCCAGAATAATACATGTGATTTGGACTAACTAGCCTTTGAAATGTATGTCTTTGTTGTTAAGTGATATTTCCAGGCAAAAGTCTCATTTGTTACCACTATTATCAGTGAATACGCTGTACAAACTGGTCTTGCCAAGCTGCCAAGCATGGCACAATTATTTTTTATGTTCCAGTAAAGGTTGTTTAATTTCAGTAAAAATGAATTTTTATTCCAATGCAAAGACTTTTTCTCCTATTTAAGATTGTTTTAAATGTTAAAACAGGGTCTTAGTCAACAGCATAATAGTTGGTGATAGTTTAAATTAATATTCAATTTTGACATAAAAAATCTTTTAAAGGAAATTTGCAAGCCAAAGGTAGAAAATTCTGATGAATTTTTATAACCAAATTCAATTCTACAGAGATCATATACTTTAATACACATATACATAGATATATAGCTTTTAGGAAATTTTGTGTATTTTATTTAATATATATTGAGCCACTGTCATATTCTAGACACTAAAGTATTTGAGATATAGAAGGAGCTTGTGGTTTTTAGGCTGAACTCTACATATACAGAATTGCATATTATTGATTAGTTCATTTATTTAAGAAATAAATATAAGTGAAAAATCCACTATAGCAAGGCCTCGTGCTTGTTCCAGATGTGCTGAGTGGACTCATGGGGCTTATTGTTTATGGATCTGAACCATCTCAAGTCAAATGAGTATATAAATAAATGTATAACTAAAGGTAAGATAAATGCATTGAAAGGAACTAGTCTGAGATTCCAATAGTGGTCAGGAAATGAAAGGATTCTGGAGCTAAACCTAACAGGTTGAAATGAGAGTATCTTGAGAAAGATACTAACAAATTATCATGTAATTAAGGAATAATAAAAATGAAATTTGAGTTGGCAAAGTCAGATACACTTTGATAGGAAGTACTATAGATATATATCTTTATAAGACAAAATGAATAAATAAAATTTTAAAGTGCTGATGATATATAATACAGAAAAATGAAGAAGAAAGACTAAAAGAGCAAGTTAAAAGGGATGATAATGTTGGTGATGTTTGTTATTACAAATGGACAATCTAGAAGATCTGGGAAGGTGATATTTACTTCAAGCCCTGGAAGAAATAAAAATGCATAATTGCTGTTCAGAAAAGATTTCTTGGGTTTCAGTGTGAGGTGCATCTCATAGGGAAAGAAAGCAAGAATATTATTTTTGACTGTTTCCTGAGGATGAATGTTAATTTCATGGTATTGTGGAAGGCATACTAACTCCACCCCAAGAGTGGAGTTAAGAGTGGAGAGAAGAGGTTGGAGGAGGAAAGGAGGAATGGTGTAGCACAGGCTCAAGTGGACAATGAATGGAGTAATTGCAGGTGTCAAGAAGGGTGCTCCTCTGATAGTGAGCTGAGAGCTGTCTGGAGTTTGGTCTTCTGAGTAGGAGCCAAACTGTATCCCAGTGACTTACTGTCCCACACAGGTCATCATTTTTCTCCTTTACTCTTTATTTCTGATTAGAGAAACATGTATTACACCTTCTTAGAATCATGTGGGTGTGTGCAGTTTTTTCATGTACTCAGTCATTAATTTCTTTTTGGATACTTTTCCAGGCTATTAAAAAATAAATTATCAGCAATTTGCTGGTAACAGTGGATTTGTCTGAAATTATCATGGTAGTACAAAATATGGTTTAGAATCTCATGATTGTGATTATTAGATATGGTACCTTCTAGCTTAGATAATTAAAATGCTTATTAGAGAAAAGTTATAGTTGTGCTATATAATCATAATTATATTTTTAAAATGTTTCCTTTCCATTCACTTATATAACATTCAGTTTCACTGAATTTGAGAGTGTGGAGTGGGGAGGTCACTGCCATATCTCCCACTGCCCTGCAGGAAACCAGACATTGAAGAGACTGGTAAAACTTAAAGTGTCCTTCTTGCCATTGTTTTACTTCTGGGAAAAATATAATTTTTTTGGAAAATATTTTATTACTGTTAGTAGGTAATGGATTAATTATGCTATTTTAGAATGTGCTAACAAATGTTTATTTCTTCACTTTTAATATCAAATACAGTAAATATCAATAGAAATAACCCCCAGACCAAAATGTCAGAGCGGCTGACTGGAGAGCAAACAGATGGCCACTTAATCAGACTGACGGACTGTCACCGAGCGTCAGGGAACCTACACAAGATCTGAGCAGCGCCAGCCACCTCACCTACAAAGGAGGAATGACATCTCCTCTGACTCACAGAGGTGAGCTGCGATGTGACTGAAGGAAGTCTTGGGATGCAGAGCGCGGTACCTGGGACACGTTCAGTAATGTCCTGCAGTATGAGTTCCTCTGCTCCATTACCCGAGAGTCAGGACATGAAGTGATCAGAAGAGCCTTGCCTGGGGTCCCATAGAACATCGTAGGAAGCTGACTTCTGATTCCCA
Source organism: Petromus typicus (assembly GCA_004026965.1). Lineage (NCBI taxonomy): Eukaryota > Metazoa > Chordata > Mammalia > Rodentia > Petromuridae > Petromus > Petromus typicus. The sequence continues at coordinate 19,031 of PVIR01027536.1, read as the reverse complement.
TTATCCCACAATCATTGTCTCCAGAGTTGATCAGAATAGTAAAAGCATCATATTATCACTTGTCTTTTGAAATCAAGAAAAAGGGATCTTTTCTATTCAATGTTTTGAGAAGTTAAAATGATTATAATATTTCTAGTTCATGTAATTATGCGACCTTCATAGTTCTCTAACCACTTTCCATCTGATTATCTTTGGACCGATAAGATACACAGAGCAGGTGATTTGGTTTCCATAAAACAGATCAGGAATTCTGGAGCTCAGGGAAGGTTAAATTACTTGCCTAATATTTCATGACAGATCAAGTATTAGATGCCAGGCCTTCTAACTCCCTTGTGCTATATTATGCAGCTGTTACAGCAGTGTAAATATTATCCAATCTAACTTTTTAACTTCACAGAGGAAAATGAGTTCCAGAGAGATAACTGACTATCCAAGGACATAAAGACCTGAATAAAGTGGAAAGTAACCTAAAATAGTAAGTTCAATTTTGGGATTATTTTCTTTCTTACAGGTTTACCTAAATGGTAATTTAATGGTAAAAATTTTGTTTTCTTGATTCTAGGTTGTATAAATACTGCAGGGCTATTTTTTTTTTTAGCATTTCATATATCACATTTTCACTAATGTATATTTTGCTTAATCAGCGACATTGTTTAATAGTCATTGTTCCTGTGTTCTCTGTAATTAAAATCTCATTTCTGTTGTGTTGTGGATCTTGGAGGCAGTTGGCATTAACTTGTATCAGGATATATATTGATTGCCTCTTAAGACTAAACTTCAGAGGTGGGGGATTTAGCTCAGTGGTTCCAGCACCTGTCTTGCAAGTGCAAGGGCCTGGGTTCAATCCCTGGTTAACCACATACAATACTGGGTGTGGAGACTCACACCCAGCAGCAGCCAGTACCACATACCACAGTGCCAGGCGTGGTGGCTCACACCTGTAATCCCAGCACTCGGGAGGCAGAGGCAGGAGGATTGCTGTGATGTAAGTTTGAGGTTGAGTTCAGGGCCAGCCTGAACTACAAAAAGCAAGACCCTTTCTCAAAAACAAAAACAAAAACAAAAACAAAACAAAACAAAAAAAGACTGAACTTCAGATATTTGCAACTTTTAATTTTGTATATATATTTGTTGTTATTGTTTTTAATTTAAATCTTTATTGGTGAATTACATATACACATCATGATCACACTCAACATTAAGAATTTATATCAGTATATGACATGACTTAATTCTCATTTTTCCCTTTCCCTTACCCAACATAAAATCCTTGCCCCCATATACACAAGCTTTGTTTCCTTTTTTTGCCATCACATTTTTTCTTTCTCCTCATTATACCCCATTTCCTTTGAATATTTTATATTTAACAATATCTACCATATATTCTAGAATGTTAGAATGGCTTATCTGAGTATTTGATTGGGGAGAGAAAGAAGGAAAGGAATGGTTGATATGAATATCAAGTCACTGAACTGATTATATACTGTAGTTTTGTAGGATGAATATATAGTTTAATGTCTAAAAATATTTCTATCCTCTTGTGAATTTTGGATTTAAACAACTGCATGTCTAATATTTGTAATTCTTTGGTTAAAACGGCAAATTAGAACAAAGAACATTTTGTTTTTCCATTTTTAAGAATGTCTAGAGTGGTCTAAGAGATGGACAAGGAACATGGAAATGATTTACTGGGATTATGAAATTTTCTCACTTACAGTTCTTAATATTTCAAGACTGTATATGACAAAAGAGAGTGTTCACAACTTGAGGCACATAGGTATATCTTTATAATACCAACTTGATGCTTCTTTAACTCACAGACTTAAAAATTTGTTGATTTAGTTTGAACACTGTATGACTAATAATGAAGAAAGACCCCTCACGGGGAGGCACAGTCCTCAACTTCACCTTCATTGTCTAAGCTCTGGATCCCAAATTTATATTTTCTATTAAGAAAAAATAAAACCCTGTGCTTCTCACATCTACCCTCAACAGAAAACAATCACTTTAGATGTGACTTTGCAGGTGCTCATGTAGTATTAAGTAATTGTTTTTCAGCCATATACATGGCTTCACTACTTGGAATTACATGAAACATGTGTTCTTCTTTCCATTACATTTAGAATAATGATTTTGTTTAACTAATTGACTGAGTCTTTATTACCTAAGAAACATGGTTTAACCCCATGATTTAATTGTTCCCTTAATACTCAAATCATTGTCCTATCTTCAGTCTGTCTGTGAATCTATGATGGGGGAGTGGACCACTCTCTTCTTTATTAATAGGTAGAGGGTGGTTAGGCAGTGTCTGTTTATTGAGTGAATGAGGGAATGAAGACATATATAAAACTTTAAGTATCTTGATTCATTGTTACTTGAACATTCAAGATGATTATTATGCAGACTGGCCTGATATGCTAAAAAAAAATGAGAAAGCTGTGGGATGGAAATTTTTGAAGAGTAAAGGTTCTCTTTTCATCTGTAATCAAGATAATCATACTTTATGTTTTTCTAAACTGCAAGGATCATAACTATATAATTCACAAGGTAAAAACAATTAACAAAAATTGTTTACTGATCTCTAATATAACTTCACAAAGTATTAAGAGTAAGTCTTCCTAGTTACAGAGTTATGTTGCTGGTTACATTAGGGAGCAGTTCTTTGAATAACACATTGCTCTATGTGACAAAGTAAGCAAGAAAGTTGGGTTCTTAGCCCTGTACTCTGCCTGCTGCATCCACTTTCTCCAGGTGTGGAAGACCTTTCATTCCTATCAATCAAGTAACTTCAGCACATGGTCTTCTAGGGATCTATGTCTGGGAGAGTTTTGTTACTCACAATTTTTCAAGCAGATCATCTGTTAGGAGAGGTGAATTATTTCTTCTAAGAAGATATCATTCCATTGGCTATTAGGACTACTGATTAAAGAGACATTTCCAGGCTGGTGTAACCATGAGCTGGTATTGGTCAGCTAAGCTTATCTCTTTGGAAAATTACATTTCTTGAAACACTTCATCCTGTGTAGCTTCCTCCACTGTCAATCTGTTGTATCTGATGGTTTGGAAAGACCTTTAGTTACTTGCCTCTTGCATTCAGGCTTTGATTGCTGAACTTGTGCTGCTTTCACATTCCTGTAATATTTGGTAACACATGTCTTGCCAAAAGGACTAGGTATTAGCTCTGAGGTCACTTTTAAAGTGTAGGTGGGCTGCCTGTGAAGTTCAATTATGTACCTGCCCATGAAGTTTGAAATATAATATGAGTAACAAATCAGTTTGTGATCTCTTAATCAAAAGTGAAAGGTGAGAACAAAATTGTACCCACCAGATAAATGAATATTTCTGCCTTTTGACTCTGGGCACATTTATCCACAGGGCACACTTTGATCCAGCACAAGGGCCTGTCATTTTCTCTAATATCCTAAACCCAGGAGACATTTATGTATTTTCTAAATAAACTTCTTGGCATTGTGTCTGAAGGAGGGACTTTGAAATATATGCACCCCTACCAGGCTGTGTGCAGGTCTGCTCATTTATCTTTTGGGCACTTATTATAAGAAAAAGTATTTAGGTAGACAGAGATTTTGTCATGCATAACAGACTGATGCAGTTTTCTTCAGTTGCTAGAAAAACTGTCCTTTTCCATCTCTTTTTTTCCTTAGTGAAATCATAGGCATTTTTTCTCTACCTCCCCAAGCAGGTTAAAATCTTTCTGTTTTTTGAACCTCTGTTCCTTAATAATTCATAGAGACAATATAATGGAAATGTGTAGTTAAGTTGGATATTAAACAATACTTATAATTTAAAAATTTTTAGAATAAACATTTTCTTCTGATCTCTTATTTCTGATCTTCAGTATATTTCTCTGAACTTTGCTTGACACCAGAGTAAATGTTAGAAATTTTATATTTCTTTTGATGTTTATTATTGCAGAAATTTATACTTTTTATATCAAAATGATTCCACACACAAAATACAAAAAGTATTACAAATAATTTTCAGATATCATTTATAAGATTTTCTTAATGTTAGTATGTTTCTCAATGCTGCTTTTTCAGCAGCTGTCTATATACTTTTTATTCTACTTCTCTGAAAGTAAGTTGTATGTGTAATTCATTTAGAAGAATTTTACACAAAGAAAAAATATATTCTCAATTTCTACAGTCATTGTTTTATAATATTTTGCTATTCGTTTAACAAATGATAAAAATACTGCTGACACAGTTAATACTCAGTAAATGCTATGGGCCAAGTACAGTATGTGCTATATGTACTACACTGTATCAGAGTTCAGGAGGGTGGAGACAGAGAGAGATAGAGACAGAGACACAGAGAGAGAGAGATAGACAGACAGAGAGACACAGAGAGAGAGACACAGAGATACAGATAGAAGCAGAGAGAGAGACAGAGATAGAAACAGAAACAGAGACAGAGAAACTTAGACAGGGTGGAAACTCTTGAACTGAAGAACCTGGAGTCCACAGGGAGAACTTTATCAGAGACATTTAAGTTGTACTTTTATTGTCTTTCAATTGCTTTGATCCATGCTACCCAGACTAAGGAAAATAATCTTTTCTACTTGAAGGAAGCCTGATTTTAGAGGTTAGTCATATTTATGAAATACAGCGTACTTCAGTTCATGAACTTAATTTGGTCTATGATTTTGGAAAAGATTCCCACGTGTGTATTTGTGTGGGCAAGATGGCTGCAGTCAAGTTTGTCACTTGATACAGACTTTGCAAAACAAAACAAAATTTTTCTCAGTGCTTCTCTTTGTGAACTAAATCATTTGCAGACAAAATCATTGGAGAACTGAGGTTCTAGTGAACCTTTGCAGCACCTACTTGTAGTGTCTGAATGAATTAGTAAGTTTTATAAATTAACCAAATTGATACATAAATTGATTACCAAATGTCCAATATTTTACTCTAAGCTGTAGGGAAAGATATGACCTTTAGTAGCATATTCTTTGGACAGAATTCCAGGAATGGTTGTTCAGAGCACAAGGTAATCATAGTTTCCTTATCACAGTCACAAGATGTTTCTGGCAAACCAGAGAGTCTTGCATTGCTGAGTCTTGCAGACAAGGTTCAGTAAACAGATTGTGGTTTAAGAGTTACTAAGGGAAATTAGGGGGGTACTATATAAATAGATTAGGGGGTACTACATAAATACAGATTAGGGGGTACTATATAAATAATTGCAGAAACTGCTCAAGGTTGCAAATAATTTGCTGTTCTTCACATTATTTATGTTGTTACTTCTGTACCTGCTACATAATAGAAGAGTTGTTGGAAGCTGGTTCAGGGTTCAGTCCTTGGAGGCTGTTCCTCCTGCCATTTCTCTTGAAACTCATTCGTAAGTGCCTTGATTCACTCTGCAACCCTGAAATTGCACCAATAGTAAGCCTATGACAGAGCTGTTATTATCCCCAATATATAAGTGAAAAACTGAGGTGAGGTAATTTAAGCCATGATGAAATTAGCTAATAAGTGGCAGAAGTACAAGTTAAGTTGCTACAGTCTGGCTCCAGATTCATTTCTTGAAGCAACTCCACAAGATTGTTTCTCTGGGAACTAACTGGCTGTCATTTTCTTTGTAACCCTAGGGGAACTCGGATGTAAAAAGTTCACTGATGAGTCAATTTGGCTCACACAGACCTTAGTTTATTATTTCTAAAGTAAACTAGGAATAATATCAGGCAATGAAAATATGCAATAACCCTTGTCTCGGGCAGTTGATTTGACCAGCCAAAGCAGGTAGTGAAGCCGAGAGACCAATATATCTATACCAAATGAGACAGAATGAGCATGGTGCAGATATGCAATGTTCTGTGGCTTAGAAAACTGGGTTCTGATCCTAGCTTTGCTCCTCTGTAGTGTCTATGCTGGCTTGCTTAGCAAAAGCCACTTTAAGAAAGTAACTGCTTTTCTTTAATTTTAGTTTCCTTATGTGCAAAATAGAAGGCTAATTTTTTTGATAACTGATGTAGTCATTGTAAGAAGTTTGAACTGACCATGTATTGACAAGTAATGTAAACACCATGATGTACAAACATATACTCATAAAAAATAATTTTAAAAAAGAAAAGGAGAGGGAGGCTTTGAGCCCAGGTGTTGTGGTTTTTGAGTACAGATTCTTAATATTTATGTTTTTCAGAGATACACAAGGCAGGTCTAAGTGAAATCTGAATATATGATCCCTGGTTTACAAAAGCAGTGCTGGCTGAGTTAGCAAACCTTTAAACTATTCATATGAAGTTATATGGTACAAATGAGTACTTCATAGCATATTATATTTATTCCTGTTATGAATATAATATATATTATAAGTATGTATGCTTCATAGTAAACCTATATTTTTATTTCTCATAACATTATTGGGCCCTTAATTATAAGTGAATGTTTATCCAAATATTATTAAAAACTTATATTTTGATCAGTGTTTAAATTCTGCCTCTTATTTTGAAGCATGGTGTGCTGGGATACTGGGCTCAATTAAAAAAAAAAAAAGTTCCTAAAAGTGGTATGCTTGGTCCAGAACATCTCAAATTACCTGGGGCAGGATATAAACTAGAAAGTGTCACTCCATACTGCCTCGGCCCTCTGCTAAAGAGGAAGAGGAGGAAAGCTACTTGTATGGCTGTGGTAGGACATAGCCGTTTACACCCCATGAGACATGGTAAAAGATTAATGGTTAGGCCGGGGAGTTAGCTCAGTGGTTCCGGCGCCTGTCTTGCAAGCGCAAGGACCCGGGTTCGATTCCCCGGTAACTACATAACAATCCTGGGTGTGGAGACTCACATCCAGCAGCAACCAGTACCACATACCACAGTGCTGGGCGTGGTGGCTCACGCCTGTAATCCCAGCACTCGGGAGGCAGAGGCAGGAGGATTGTGACGTGAGTTTGAGGCTGAGCTGAGGGCCAGCCTGAACCACAAAAGCGAGACCCTGTCTCAAAAAACCTAAAAAAAAAAAAAAAAAAAAAAAAGATTAATGGTTAATCTTTTGATGTGTAGCTGTGGCATTCATTAATAAGAATCTGAAATATGAGAACAAAGGCAGTGGAATGTGAATGTGCATTTAAGCCAGAAACAGTTGGGTGGTTAGTTAATACTAAAACTGTCAAAACTGAAAGGGAAGAATTGGTTTGTAACACTCACCGAGCTGTAGGTATAATGGTCCTCATGGTTAGGTGCAGTGGTATCCACCTATAATTTAAGCTACTTAAGAGGCTGAGGCCAAAAGAGGACAAGTTCAACTGGTTTAAAGAGAGAGAGAGAAAGAGAAACTCTTTGATCCCTCCGTTTAATGCCAGGTTCCATATACACACAAATGAACAAATGCATCTTGTCCCATGGAAATACAGATTCCCTCTACTCTGGGACATCAGCTGGATTCTAATTCCTTCATTCTAAAAATGGGAAAACAGTAGTCCAGGGAGTGGTGATTTGTCTGGACTTTCACACATATAAGAATGCAGCCAGCATTAGCATTTTGTCCTGAGTGCCTCCAATTTTGTGATTTTGGGAAAACTCCACAGTACCAGCACTTGACCTTCTCCATCTATATGTTTTAAGAAACAGGACATATCTGTGGGTGGGGATTTAGTTCAGTGGTTCCAGCACTTGCCTTGCAAGTGTTAAGGGCCTGAGTTTGATCCCCGGTAAACATATACAACAATTCCAGGCATGGTGACTCACATTCACCAGCAATCGGTACCATATATCACAATGCTGGATGTGACTCACGCCTGTAATCTCAGCACTTGGGAGGCAGAGGCAGGAGGATTGCTGAGTTCAAGGCTGAGTTTAGGACCAGCCTGAATCACAAAGTGAAACCATGTCTCAAAAAACTTATAAAAAAAAAAGAAAGAAAAGATTCATACCACAGTGACATATATGCACCTGTTTTAGCAGGACAGTTTGTGATAGCTAACTCTTGGAAACAGCCTAAATACCCATCAACTAGAGACTGGTAAAGAAGATGTGGTTGTTTGGATTTTGTTTGTTTGTTTGTTTTGTGGTACCAGGGATGAACTTGGGGCCCTTATGCTTGCAAGGTCAGCATGGTACCACTTGAGCTAAATCTATGGCTAAGATGTGGGTGTTTTATAAAATGGAGTATTACTCAGCCACAAAGAATGATAAATTTGAATCATTTATACTCAGATGGTTGTACTTTGAGGATATACTCATAAGTGAAAAAAATAGGACACAGATGTGCAAATACCATATCTTTTCCCTAGTATGAGAAGGGGAAGTATAAATGAGGTCCAGAATGTATGGATGTATGGTAGGTATTGTAAAATAGGAAGAAAATGTTTAAAGGATAAGAGGGGATGGGGCAAGTAAAGAAAGAAAAGAAAAATTTGGTAGTAACAAATTATAAAGAATGGAAACTAAGCTTATGTATGTAGGGCTATGGGGGATTGTAGAGAGGGCAGGGGAATAGGAAAAAATGAGAATCAAGATATATCATGAAGGGCTGGGGATTTAGCTTAGTGATTCTGGGGTTTGCCTGTCAAGCGCAAGGTCCCAAGTTCAGTCCTGGTTAACCACATACCACAGTGCTGGGTGTTGTGGCTCACGCCTGTAATCCCAGAACTCTGGAGGCATAGGCAGAAAGATTGCTGAGTTCAAGGCTGAGCTCAGGGCCAGCCTGGACTACAAAGTGAGACCCTGTCTCAAAAAACGAAAAACAAAAAAGAAAGAAAGAAAAGAAAAAGAAAGAAAGAAAGAAAAAGAAATAGGACACATCATAAATCATATATTCATGGCAAAGTTGCTGCCACAGTCATTTCCAGGACCCATGTTAGATACCATGAGTGGCTTACCATGAGTAGATGCCATTATATAATAATAATGTATTATATACTTAAAATACACTAGGTGTTCCAATAAACACAGTATTATTTCATTCAATCTCAGAATTAAACTATGAAATAGATTTTTAAAAATCTTCATCTTATAAATAAGAAAAATGACTCAAACTTAGTGACTTGGTCAAGTTTGCACTATCAACAGAGAAGCAAGACTTTTATGATAGGAAATCTATCCAGAGCCTACATTTATTATTTGTACCTGGGATGCAGTTCGGAACCTGTACTTGCCAGACAGGCACGATACCGCTGAGTTACACCCGTAGCCTTAATGCTGAGACATTCTTAACTGCTGTGCTGAGCTACCAGCATAGCATCTGAGTTTCTTCCCCTCTCTCCTTGTATCTGTCACTTACCAATCTTGCACGTGAGTTCAGTAAGTTTCACATGGTATCAAAGTCCTTCTCATTTTGCTCCAGGAATCTGTGTTCAATTGATGGGGTTAGGGTGATCATGTGAAATAAAACTTTTTTTTTTATTCCTGAATTAGATGATCTCCAGGGGCTGTTCTAGCTCACAGGTTTTAGCTTGTAGTTTTAAAGACTGTAGGAAGGTGTTAAGTAATATTTCCAAAACTTGGAACACAAGGCTTTTTAGCCATGTGGGCTGGTGTCATGGATGTTATTATTTTTTGTGGGGAGTTTGAACTTGTGTAGTAGGGGATGAAATGGATAAAAATGCTCATTACAGAGTATGAGATAGCTCTAGGAAAATTGTTCAGGGTTCCAAATGTAAAGGATGTCACTTGGCGGAGGCTATTCTTGAGTCTGCAAGAAACCCAGCACCACCACGAGCACTCAGTGAAAGTGTCTTTGGCAAAACGTTGCTAAATTTGTTTGCAACAAACACTTCCTGCAGCTATTTCTTCAAGAAATTTAGGAATACACACTTTAGAGCTACACTACTGGAGTCCAACTCCCATATCTGCTATTGATTAGCAAGTGATCTTGGGCTTCTTATTGGACCCTATGTTCCCCAGTTTCCTCACCTATAGAAATGAGATAACCATACTGCTTAACTCACTTGTTGCTACCTCTGAGTTTTTACACCAAATAAATGTGTTAATATAAACACATCATTTAAACTACATCTGGTACATAAGAAACAGTAAGTATTTCTAAAATTGATGAGTTTATTGCATTATATATCTTTTAAAGCCTACTACTCTAAGATAGTTCAAAAAGCTCTAAATTGTGGGTCATTTCTATAACTAACAGAACACATGACTGCATAGAATCTAATTACCTGATTTGTCAAGCTGACCCTTGTGATCTTGTATGATATATGGAGATTGGATAACAAGTTCATAGGTAATATAGATGGATCACAGATAGTCCAGCAAGCTTGGCCTATTGTTACCCTGGTGTACACTTGCTTGTGTTTTCTTTGTGTAGAACAGCAGCTCCCTTTCTATTTACAAGAATTGTTTGGTGGGGGGTGGTGATCCTTACATAGTTAAAAACATACTAGCCTGCTCAGATGATTCCTTTGAGCACTACTTTGAGAAAATTCCTAGGCCATACTTAGTTTCAGGGAGAAACAGTGCCATATGTGATCAGTAATATCTACCATCATAATTTTAGGCAAGCCATATGGGTGCGTGCTGGCCCACAGGACTTGCTATATAATTGGTGAGGCCCAGTGCAGAAAGAAAATGTGGGTTCCCTTGTTCAGAAACAGTTTTTTCCTTTCTACTACAGTTCTTTCTTAACTTACTGTGTTTTCTAATTGCTGCTTATTATTGTTTCAGATATGAGAAATTAAAATTTTAGAGTATTAGCCCAATTTTACCATTCATCTTGTATCAATCAATGCCAGTTGTAAACCCACCTATAAGACCGTGTGCACAATCAGCAAAATTTTTCAATTTGTTTTTCATAGTTTGTATATCTGTTTTACTCTTACTAGAACAATAAAAATATATCCCAAACAAAATTACTGTTACATTTTATTTCCTGATATCCACAAATTCTACTAAAACTCTGTCATAGGCTTAATGATGAATAAGGAAGAACAAAAAAGAGAAAAGCCATGAATTGCCTTCTTTTTTCTTTTTCTTCTACAGCATCATTTTCAGCAAGAGTGGATAACTAATTTAGGGAAGTAACACAAGTAAGAATGGAAGGTTTCTGGCTGATCAGTTCATGTTCCTAAGCATTAATGTTTCTTGGAAAGAATGTCTTTGCTGTGTGTTTTTGAAGCAAGTTCTGGTTCTAATAGAAATTGTTTTTCTTTGGGATGTCTGATTACTCAGCTGCAGTCATAATGCATTTGCTTTGCACTCACTTTGAATGTCACAGACCTGCTGCATTTTGTGGGGCTACTGGAATTTTGTTCTCATGGGGCACTATGAATGCTGTCGGGTCCCAAAGAAATGGAGAACATGCGTTTTGCATACTACATGTATCTCCTCTGCTCAAGTACAATCTCTCTTATCCCACTGGTGTCTCTGTTGTGCTTTCACTTGAAAATCACAAATTCAAAGACAGAATTATTAAGAATTATAAGAAGATGATGAAACCAAGAGTAGGGATCCTTCTTATTGTAGTGGGTTAGTGCCCCCAGGAAGCAGGCTCTACTATTATTTGCAGGTGTGCACAATCATTTCCTCCTGAAGGCAGTGCTGAAGCCCAGCACTCACAGGGTAGACCTTCGGGATTGTAAAAGCGCACAACTGATCTCCATCCCCGTGGATTTCTCTGCATGTTCACCTTAATTTGCCTGTTAAAATCCATAAATTGCCTTTATGATTAGTAATCTCTCTTCTTATTTTTTCTACTTACAAAATTACAAGCTTCTTGATAGCAGGCTCATGACAACAGCTCCATTCATAATGTAAGATAATGCTCAGATTTTAATTTTAAATTTATTCATTTTTTTCAGTATTACAATATAATCCTTGGTAGCTATTATTGTTCTCATAAGAGTTCAGGCTTTGAAACTGGTCCTCCATTGTCACTTCTGAGCAGTAATATGGGGTAAGATATTTAATTATTTAAAATTTTGATTTTTCTTATATTTAAGAATTAAGTGCTCCAGGTCCTATAAAAATAGAGGAGTTTCTGTAAAGTGACAAATGCATAAATTTTGATTCTTTTTACTATTATTAATAATTGTAGTAACAGTTGTTATTTTGACTTAGTTCCAAGACTACTATTGCCCCTTTCAAGATGGGAAAGAATAAGGCATTGACAACATACATCAAGCAGAAGTTCTCATTCTCTCAAATGCTTACTACTAGTCACATGCAGCTATGGGACATTTGAAATTTGGTAAATTTTAATTGAGGGACACTGTAAAAAAACAGTATACAGCACACTTTATAGAAATAGTCTTAATATAAACATATCATGAACATTTAAAATAATAATGGATTTCATGGTGCTTGACAATAGAACAAGTTCTGACAAATATGTTATTAGATAGTTTCATTTTTGTGTGAGCATTATAAAATGTACTTACAAAAACTAACACAGCTATAAGATCAGTAGGCCATATGATCTTTCTAAAAATTTGTATGAGTTCATGTCTGCAGTACCTATTATTTACATTTGTTGTGTGGAATTGTTATGTGTATGTGACACATCTTAATTCTTTATTTCAACCACTTTTTGTCTCTTCTTTTCACCATCCCTTCATCTATTGATCTCTTTTCCTTTTGAGAAAGATCTCTCTACTTCTTGTTGCCTATCTTTTATTTTGCCCTTTATTGTAGTTTGGATTTCTCATGTAAGAGAAATCATATAATATTTAAACTTGTGCATCTGATTTATTTCATTTGGCACTATAGTTTCAAGGTGTATTTGCTTTCCTATAAATGACATCAGCTAAATTATTTTTATGGCAGATTAGCTCTCCACTGTGTGAAAATATCACATTTTCAATAGCCATTCATCTGTTGATGAACATATAAACTGCTTCCAAGATTTAAGTATTATCAATTGTGCTTCAGTTTTACAGGGCCACCAATACGTATATGTTCCCTCATTAGTGTTACCATGGCTTTCTTATTTCTGACTATACAGAATCAGCTTGTGGGTCTCTGACACCCAAAAACAGTTTTATCACACCCTGAAGGCTGTATCTGGATATGCTGTAGCTGTTAGTATTCCACAAAATGGATATACTGTATTATATTATAAATGCTATGGCTAAAGTTCATGAGAAAAAAAAGAGAAACAAGGAAAATCAAGAGGTTCATGAGCATCCAAAGATGGCAAAAAAGAAAATTTTAAAAAATTAATGATTTGAAGGGTAAGCTCTATAATAAAGAGCTTCATACAGAGAAAATGCCAGTGAAAAATATTATAAATTTAATGAAAAGAGGAACATAAAAACCAACAACCAAAGCCTCCAAATGATTAAAAGACTCAACTAGGAGCAGTACTTGCCTGTCTTTTTCACAGAGAAGAAAAGTCTTAAACTGAACTACCTTCCAATATGAATATATGAAACATGACAGGAAAATGGGAAGTTCTTCTTCCCAAAGATTGTACCCAGGAAGAAATAGAAGTATTAAAAGTTATTCAGAAAAAGGAAATATAAGATGTGATCTATCTATCATCTATCTATATAGATATTTGTCTATCTATATTTATACATCAATTCCCCAAGATGAATTTAATTATTATGTTTTGCAAAATTATACTAATAAAAGAGAAAAAATAGTTGTTCAAATAGGAGAGGGAAATAGAAGCCATAGAGAAAGATGGCTACTAAAGTCTGCTTTGCTGGTGATGGCTTTATGAGAAAAACCACTACAAATGAAAAATTCATAGGTCAATGAACTTATACCTCAAAAAGGCATATATAACACATCCTGAGCTGAAGGCCACCTTTCTTCTGACAATATTTGGTATAAAAACCACCAATCTAGAATGTCATTACTTCAACACTACGTAAAATACCCGATACAAATAACTTAAGGAAAAGAAGTTTATTTTGAGTCATAGTTTCAGTCCATTATTTGATAGACTTAAACACAGAAATCATTTGGGCCTGGAGAAAGAAAGCTGCTTTATCTATGGTAACCAGGAAGTAAGAAGAAAGGAAGAGGAAGGGAGGGAATTATTCTTTTTTAAAAAATTTTATCTTTATTGGTACATTATAAATACACATCATAATCACATTCAACATCGAGAGTTTGTACCTCTCAGAATATGACATGACTTGATTCTCATTTTTTCCCTCCCCCCCACCCTGCAACCCCCACCCCTATATATACAATCTTTGTTTTCTTTTTTCTTTATTATTACTATATTTGTTTTCCCCTCATTATTCTATTCCAGGTCATGTCCACAGTGTTGAACTTTTAATCAGGTCCAGAGGTATAAATAAGTATAGCTCATGTTGCTCTGGGTAGTCCCTCATTTTGCTGCCCTCCAACATATCTAAATATATTAACCTATTTAAATTCCACCCCCAAAATGTGCTGCCCTGGTCAGACTGGACTTTCCCCCATGCCCCTCAGCTATGCCAGTCAGGGCTCACCTCCTAACAGGACACTTAGCTGCTGAACTCACTATAGCTGAACACACTGTAGCACTTCTGTAGTCCAATTAGCTCCCAAAAGCTCCACCTCTGAATACATGAGGCCTTTCAGAACATTCTAGGTGTAAACCATAATAATTACCCAAAGTATGATCATTAAGAAAATATGAACAAGGGCTGGGGAGTTAGCTCAGTAGTTCCGGTGCCTGTCTTGCAAGTGCAAGGGCCCAGGTTCGATTCCCCAGCAACCACATACAATACTGGGAGTGAAGACTCACGCCCAGCAGCAACCAGTACCACATACCACAGTGCCGGGTGTGGTGGCTCATGCCTGTAATCCCAGCACTTGGAGGCAGAGGCAGGAGGATTGCTGTGATGTGAGTTTGAGGCTGAGCTCAGGGCCAGCCTGAACTACAAAGCAAGACCCTGTCTCAAAAAAAAAAAAAAAAAAAAAATACACACACACACACACACACACACACACACACACACACACATATATATATATATATAAACAAGTTGGGCCTTTTGATACAAGCAGGTAAGACTGTTTTGGGGAAATGTGCCCAAATTAACAACAATCCTGAAATAATGAATATATAAATTTATAAATATATAAATGAATATGTAAATGTATAATGAATATATAAATAATAAATATATAAAGCAGTCTCACCTGCTTGACTATAGTTTCATAAAAGTAACTCCATAAAATTTCTGAAGACTACAAATCAATAAAGAAAACCACCATTACTGTAATGTTCTGAAGCACTACCAAATATCCATACATATCTGTTAAGAGAACTACATATTGTTGTAAAACACACACACACATTAAAATGGCCCAGTTTTACAAAAGCTCTATATGTAGCAAATGGCTGTGTTTTGAATATGTTGGGCTCACTTATATAATCAAAATTAATTTCATCCATTTCTTTTTACTTTTTAAAATATGGCTACTAGAGAAATTAGAATTACTAATATAAATGCATTATATTTCCATTAGACATTTCTGCTCTTGAGACTGATTGTGAGGGCTAAAGATTAGGGGTGAAGCCATCTTTAAGAAAACGTTCCACTCAGATAGCTAATAAAGCTTTTTGAATCACTTCTTCGTTGTAATGTTTAAGATTTAATTTTAGTGACCACAGGGGGGAACTTGGGATTTTACTTATCAATGTAAGAACGTGTTTTAAGCTGGTAATTGGTTTGCATCTCAGATGAACCTAATTCTCCTTGACTGGAAGCTGAGAGGCTTTCTGTTCCTCCATGTGGAGTTAATAGTTTAAAGAACAACACAGCTTTAGGGTTGAAAATTTGAGTTTCTGCTTTCTTTGCCAACTGTGTAACCTTAGGAAGACTCCTTTGCCTTTTGGAGTCTTAGTTTCTTTATTTGAAAAAAAGTTACATTAGTCTTTTTTTTTTTTTTTTTAGGTTTTTTGAGACAAGGTCTCGCTTTGTGGTTCAGGCTGGCACTCAGCTCAGCCTCAAACTCACATCTCAGCAATCCTCCTGCCTCTGCCTCCTGAGTGCTGGGATTACAGGCGTGAGCCACCACCCCCGGCACTGTGGTATGTGGTACTGGCTGCTGCTGGGCATGAGTCTCCACACCCAGTATTGTTATGTGGTTACCAGGGAATCGAACCCGGGTCCTTGCACTTGCAAGACAGGCGCCGGAACCACTGAGCTAACTCCCGGCCCAAAAGTTACATTAGTCTTTGTGGAGCTGGATATCTCCTCTGGTCATATTCTCCATTCTATGCTACCATGTTTTGTGCTCTGGCAGATTGACCTATCCACCATGTCAGTGGGCTTCTGGATTCAGGTTGAGTTTAGGCAATGGAGTAGACATCTGCAGGACATCACATACTGGGAGAGAAAGTCTGACAATAGAATTTTTAAGAGGGATGAACACAGATGTCTGTATCCCACGTTACTGAGAACATCCACTGAGACTGAGGGGATCAGTACCTGGTAGATGAGATACCCTTTCTCGAGATGCCCCAGTGCTTGCTCAATGGCCTGCTGTTCAGAGAACCATGAAGTAATGAAGGTGATTAATATTCACTGGCTCAACAACACCCCACCACCACCAAAAGGCTAAGTCCCAACCTTTCTACAACAGAGTTTGGTGCTGAGCTCCTACCTACATGCTATTATTTGCAAAAAGGAAAATCAGGCTACTTGGCAACAAGTATACTCTGTTGTACTTCTTCTGTGAAGAAGGGGATTTTGATTTGTCCTTGTTAAAATAGAGATATATTTTACATATGTGTTCATCTTCCCTGCTCTCTGACATCAGAATGTCTTATCCATCACAATGGTATCCCCAAATTACCATGACTGGGGACAAATTTCTATCAAGGTATCCCATACTTAGTTCTTGTCCCTGAAATTCACTAGTCTTATTGTGTGTCATGTGACCTGAAAGTGACTATTTAGATTAATGAAATGTCCTGCTCATGGCTCAGGTATGAAGATAGCAGAAAGATAATGTTCTGCAAATTTAGACTGCTTAACTCTGTAACATGATATATGTTCCTTAATGTGCACAGTGTGGTGCAGTTCCTATGGATAGAATGCCTAAGTCTGGAAAGCCAAGATGGAGATGGGAATGGTCTGCCTTACAAATATACCAAATAACTCATGAGAAGAGCTGAAAATACTACTACTCAGAGTAAAGAGTACGTCTAAAAGCGACACAAGCATGAGCCCAGTCAAATGGAAAAGGTTTCTCTTGGCCATTTTGTCTTTCATGTTGTTGAACTTCCATACACAAAGAGGTCACTGTATTCACTGGGGTGAGTAACCCTAATTACCAGGGAAATTTTGGTTACTGCTATGCAGAGAGTTAAGAAGGACTATATCTGAGAATGAAAGGACTCCTTTGGGCTTTAGTACTTTCACCAGTAGTCCTGGTCAGTGGACTGCAGTAATCCAACCTTCCAAAAGAAGAAGTACAAATGAGCAATAAATATATCAATTTTGTAGTCATTTTAGGAGTACAAATCAAAACTATAGCAAGATTTTGCTTCACCTGGTCAGAATCACTACCAAAAAGATTACAAAACACAGTTAATGCTGACAAAGATATGGGGGAAAAGAAACCTTTTTACCATGTTTTTAACTCTCTCCATTGCTGGTGGGAAAAGGAGCCTTCTACATCCATTACTGAAATCAGTCTGGAGGTTCTTCAAAAAACTGAAAATATAGCTACCAAATATAGCTACCAAGTGATCCAGCTTTACTACTTGTAATTTATATTCCTCCCAGTTAATGTCAGCAAACTGTAGAAATATTGACATATCCTTGTGACAAAATTCAGAACAGCTAAGCTTTGGAAACAACTCGGTATCTATCAACTTATTAATGAATAAAGAAAATGTGACAGAAATAAAATCATGTCATATACAGGACAGCAAGTGGAAATAGAGATGATTATATTAAGTGAAATAAACCAGACTCAAAAAGACAAATGTCACGTTTTCTTTCATGTATAGAATCTTAAAAACTAACTAAATAAAAAACAAGATGATATGAAATTGAAGGAAGTAGGAAAAGAGGCAAGGGCAGATTACGGCCATTAAGTGAGGGAAATTATCCAAATATACTGGATGCATGTACAAATCTGCCAAAATGAAACCCATTATTATTTGTAACCAATATGCACTAATATAAAAGAAAAAAGAAAAATTCTCCAGGAATTCATATCCTTTAGGAATAAAAATGGGGCTGCCTATCGGTGAAGAAAAAGAAACAGTAGAGAGAGCGTAGAACAATGGTTGAGAGAGGGCTTGCTACAATGCTTTTCAGATGAGGACTTATGTGTGATTATTGAAGCTGTAGAGGAAATGTTACACTGTTTCTCAACTAGTTACCCTTAATTAATTTTAACTGTTATAAAAAGATGAGGTCGCTCATGTTTTAGATTTCAGCTGAGAAGACAACCGAATGGACATCTTCTGATCTTGGTTTGGCATTTTTCAACTGAATTAAAGATAGGAACACATGCAGAGGAAAGAGTACTCAAGGAGCGATGGACTGTATTATCAGTCTTCAGTGTCCCTTCCAGATCCGCTCTCTACAATTTATCACTCTTCCATGTGTCCAGCCATCTCATCTGAAGGCTTCCCTCAGTGAGATCCCTCGTCCTCCCGTTCCCATAGTGAGAAGTCAGTGGAGGGGGAGGAAGGGAAAGATAAGCAGGGGATCAGAGGGCAGGCACATGATGACTTCGGAGGATTCATTTCCCTGGTTTTCTTCCTGTCACATTGCAAGGTTTGGTTGATTCGCTCTGTGGAAGGTCATGGCTCCTGATGCTATCTGTTGACTTCTCTGAGCGTTTGATCCTTCTGCTGGCCATATAGGCTAATTTGAAACTCTGCTGTTAACCCTAACTGATGTGCCTGCCTTGCTGAGTTGTTATATGGATGGTAATAATGAATGCAATCACTTAGTACAATGATTAGCCCTCGGTGGACATTCGAAGTGATATATTTTTCTCCTAAATCCTTTTATTCTAAGTTCAAATGATTGCTTAAAGAATTAGCACTGTTTTAGGAAATAAATGAGATGATTTATAGAATATGCTTTGTTAAGTGCAAATTGCGAAGTATAAATATATTAAGCTTTTTGAACATTAAAAGTATTATTTAAAAAAA
>PVIR01027535.1:0-22665 GCA_004026965.1 Petromus typicus | reverse complement strand
GCTTTGAGAAGACAAGTGTAGAAGGGTTGGAATAGCAAAGGCCTGGGTCCTTGACACAGGGCAGAGGAGATCCCTCTTGACTCCTTCTGCACCCCAGATGCTGTTTCAAAAGATGAGCAAGGCATGAGTCCTGTCCTAACATGCCAGGCTGGGGCAGTGGTCCTTAGGGTGGGGAGGGGAAGTGAAGGTGTCTCTTGGTGTTTGCATTGGGCATTGCACTCTGTCTGTCCCAGCACAAGATCCTGATGCTGTTTTAGGAGGGGCCCCTTGCTCTTCTTTCCCTGGCTTATCTTTTGTTTATTGCTATATTTCTGAGAACGAGGAGAATGCCTGGCATGGAGTAAACATCTGTTGGGTGAATGAATGAAAGTAGAGAATAACACGTTCATTTTCTTCTATGTCTAGAAGTTGAAAGTCTGAGACTGAAGTGTCACAGACTTGGTTTCTGTTGAGGCTGTGCTCCTTAGCTTGCTTATGGCTGCCTTCTCGTGGTGTTTGCACATGGCCTTTTCCCTGCTACATGCATCCCTGGTATCTCTGCTCTCTATTTTCTTCCTCTTCTTCCTTTCTCTCCTCTTCCTCTTTCTTGTAGCAGGGATCAAACCCAGAGCCTTTACACTGAGCTACACCACTAGGGCTTTTTATGTTTTTTTTTTTTTTTAGGTTTTTTTGAGACAGGGTCTCGCTTTTGTGGTTCAGGCTGGCCCTGAGCTCAGCCTCCAACTCACATCACAATCCTCCTGCCTCTGCCTCCCGAGTGCTGGGATTACAGGTGTGAGCCACCATGCCCGGCACTGTGGTATGTGGTACCGATTGCTGCTGGGTGTGGGTCTCCACACCCAGTATTGTTATGTGGTTACCCGGGAATCGAACCCAGGCCCTTGCGCTTGCAAGACAGGCACCAGAACCACTGAGCTAACTCCCCGGCCCGGCTTTTTATGTTTTGAGACAGGGTCTTACTAGGTCACTAAGGTGCCCAGGCTAGATTCATACTTACCAGAGTGCTAGGATTACAGGCACATGCCACCACGCTGACTTTTTTCCTCTCCCTTTCATAAGGACACTAATTGTATTGGATTAGGACCCACCCTCATGCTCTTACTTAACCCTATCTACCTCCTCAAAGCCACTATACCCCACAACAGTCACACTGGGAGTTAGGCCATTGAGAAGGGAATTTGGGGGCTGACTCTTCTTTAGTGAACCACAGCCACTGATAGGAGGGCTCTCCATTCTCAGGATGAAGCTCCACAAATACTGAGAACCCACAGTCTAAAAGATACCCCATGGCTTGGGTTGTAGCTCAGTAGGAGAATCCTTGTCTAGCATGCATGCAGCCCTGAGTTCTATCCCTAGCAAAACAGAAGGCACACTCATGCCTTTCTGAGAGGCTGGGAACCTGCCAAATATAGGAAGTACCAACTTTGATCACAGGCTAACAAATCCTATCATTCAGAAAAGAAATTAAAGACACACAGAAAAAAATAGAACAAGAATAAAAAGTGTCAAAGACATAGCTTCCAAGAGGACTATATAGTTCTTTTACTGCAGAGCCATTGTCTGTTAGTAGTAGCATTGCTTTTTTCCGTAACTATGCATAGTGAATTTTGGTGAGATTATTCTCAGCTACACGTTTTCTATGACCCCTAAGTCTTCCTGTACTTTTCAAGTTTGACCGTAGCCTCCCTGTAGTTGCCATCCCCGACGAGGCTGGGGAAAGTGGGATTGCTGGAGGAGTCATCAGTGAGGCAGACCTGTGTCACTCTTTTGTCTTTGGGTGATAGCAGCAAATATGAGATTTGTCACATATGCTCTGAGTGTCACAGCATCAGTCCTTTCACGGTAGTCCTTGCACACTGCAGGCTCTCAATGACTACATCACACCTGAGGCCTCTATTTTGTTTGTGGACAGTCTGATCAATGAGTTTGATATCTCTAGTGTGACTGCCTGACATTTCCTGATATGCCCGGTGCCCTCCGCCTTCCACGCCCACGCTGGAGCATGCATCAGTCTGAGAGATGCTAGAGGCACTTCACGGTGCTCACCTCCTCACCTGCACCTGGACCCTCCCTCTCATGCCAGAAGGCAGGACTTCCTGAGGCCACGGCAGAGCAGGGGGCTGGAGCTGTGGGGACTCAGGAATCGCATCATTTTCCTGAGGACAGTGTTCCCTGGTTTGGAGATATCACACAAGGGATGGATCACCCAGAGCCTCAGGGCTGGGAGTTGGAGTTGGAAGAGTCACGGAAGTAGTGATTTTCATGTTGTCCCTTGGTGTATTTCCTACCAAGTCCTTTCTGAGCTCCGTGTCTGAGTTTTATTCCCACTTTCCTCCCCTCATCCTCTCTCCCCCCTTAGTCCACTCACCCTAAAATAACACTCCGTGTGCCCACCTCCTGCCCATCACTCAGTTCATCTGTTTTCCCTCTCTCTTCTTTGCCTATAAACAAGAAGGCTCTGAGCATGGTCAAGCCTTCAGAGTTGTAAACTTTGAAGATACGGAGGTTTAGTTTACTAAGGTTGTCATTAGAAAGTATAGTACCTCAAACTGGGAGGCACTATAACAACAGAAGTTTATTGTGTCACAGTTCTGTGGGCCAGAAGTCCCAAATCAAGCTATCAGTGGAGTCACTCTTCCTCTGTGGGAACCAGCGAAGGGTCTGTTCCAGCTTCTCTCACTCTGGTAAACACTTGGCTCGCAGCAGCCTGGCATGCCCCTGTGCTCAGGTTTATGTTCCAATCTTTCCTTTCTGTAAGGAAATAAATCATATTGGATTGGGTTACAACATATCTATCATAATCTCTCTTAAGTAATTACACCAGCCGTGACCCTATTTTCCATCATAGTAGTTTTGTATTACTATGAGAAATAACTTTCATTCTATTCAGAATTGGAGTATCCAAGAATATGCTCATAAATACTGTACCATAAACTTTTATAGCATCTTTACTTTTACGATAGTGAAAAGGAAAAAAATTGCATATGATGTAAAGGAAGAGGCAAAGAGAGGGGTTGGGATAGTCTTCTGTATGCACTGTATGAGACAGAGTCAGAGTGGACTGGAATTTTGTGAATCTTCAGTGGCTGGTTCCTGGGAAGCAATTTGGCACAAGCTAAACCAGCTGTTAGGCTAAGATGTGGGAGCCCTGAGCTGGGCTCTGGAAGGCAGTTTCTTCACCTGAGCCAGTCACTCTTCAGTTCTCAGCCTTGGGTCTCTCCCTCTAAGGAGAAAAATAATCGTGCCTCGGAGAGGCATACTGGGAATTAAATGGTCACACTGTAAATGTGTTCAGGAGGTCCTCGGGGGCAACGCACTGTGTTCGCCACTTGGAATGGACACCAACAAAGTCATCTTCTTTTCTATTTATCCCAGTGGGTCACAGCAGTAATCACAGATGCAGAGCTAAGAAGGTTGACCTGGAGGACTGATGGAAGAGAAGACTAAGCAGAAGGATGAATTCATTGCTCTTGAAATAAATGTCTGAGTTTGGTGTCCACGCTTCCCGTTCTACCCTGGCACAAATGGGGACAGGGTTCCCTCACAATCACAAGCCCAACACAGGGCCCTTGATCTCTGAACATGGCCTTGGGCTCATCCAGTCCCAGACATAACTGACTTCATAAATGCTTTTCTCCACGGATGTTGGCTGGCACAGGGTGTCCTTACATGATCCTGAGCAAGGCCAGCAGCTCTAGGCTCCTGCACATGCTGTCCCTGTGTAGGGAACCACTCCCTTCCATCTTCACTCAGTCTAAAAGCAGGTCCTTTAAGGACACGCTTGCATTATGCATTCTTTTCTGGCAGTAGCAAGCAGCAGCATTCAACCACATAGTGCTCAGAGAGTGGCATCGTGATGGAGACCGACTGAAAGAACTGTAAATGTTCTATAAACCAATCTTTCTCAGCTCAAAAGAAATACTATGCTTTGAACTAGACTCTCAGAATGTCTGGGGAGAGTGGCCAGAAGAGTCCAAGGATCAAATGACCAGATCAGTTTGCTCAATCAGTATCTAAAGAAGGTCCCTCGTATCCTACCATCGGGGCCAACCTAAAACTGTTGTAGTGGACATTCTTGTTTGGGAAATGATTTGGACAAAGTGTATGCTTTATCCATTGTCTCAGGTCAGGGTCCCTGGAAATAGACTTTGGAATGGCTGTTGCAGGTAGGAGGGTTACTGATGAATGTTTTCTGGGTCAACATCTGTAGGGGAAGGAAGGAAGTAGGTTCAATACAAGGAAAAGTGGAAGCAGGAAATGGTCATAATGATGTGCTCAACTGACCTCAAGGGAGTCTTAGGAATGAGGATAGCTCTTCTCCCAAAATGAGGCAAGTGGACCTGCCCTTTATAGCCTTGCTCTCTGCACCAACAGGCATCAACTCCATGAGCTGCCTTTGAAAGAGGTATGGCCATGGAGTAACCAGCTCTTTTCAGCCCAGGAAAATTCCCAGAGACAGACTCAGGTGAGCTCACCTGAAGGGTAAGGGATGTGAGCCCCAGTCCCAAAAGGCAGGGAGGTAGTGTGATGTATCAGGGACATCTATCTTTCTTGATAGATTCTTGCTGAGCCAACCACTCTACTAGATACTGAGGCTCTGGTGATGAATGTAGCTTTCTGCCAAGTAGAAAGCCAGCTAATTAATAGACAGCCACTCTACAGGTAGGATTGTGTAGTCAGAGAGTCAGCGGGCTTCCTGGGGGAAGATAGAGCTCACCTGTGAGCTGAGGATTAAGGAGCCGCTCATGTTAAAAGGGAATCATGACAATAGTATTCTAAACCAACATGCCAAGGGACAGAGACTTCATTTGGGGGTGAGCAGGATGGGGGTTATGGATGTTTGTAAGGCTGTGGGGTGATCTGGGGCCAGGTCAACAGCACCCTAAGCCAAGGAAGGACAATCTGGCCTTAAGTGAGTGTTAGAATGAGATGAGCAGGGACTGGAAAGGAAGAGAAGGGAAGCCAGTGTTACTGGGCTCAGAAGAGCCAGTCATGGTACCGAGGAGAGGACAGCAGAGGAGGAAAACCAGATGACTTCTGGGAGTGCTTCCAGGTCCAGATCTCTGTCACTGTGTCTGCCTTAGGCCTTGGGGAATCTCAGCCAAAACATAGACATCCTTAAGTTCTTCTGCAGCACTGGCTATTTTTCATTCTCTATCCCTGCACTGTACTCTCCTTGCTGAGAAGCAGTTCAGGTCTCCTCCAGTTTAAGGGATGCTCTGTCTTCTCTGCCCTAGGCCACTTCCTGTCTTTCCTGCTTCATTCTTTGCAGGTGCTAGTTTCCTGCCTGCCCCTACACCTTCCATTCCCATCATCCAGTTTCTGCTGAAACCCCTTCAGATGGTATTAGTGACCTTTCCAGTGACATTCTCTGCAGGTATCTTCTAGGTATTCCTACAGTAACAGTGTGATGACTCCTTTGCTTTCTTAGAATGTGCTCAGGGATTTGTGACATTGGGGCCTTTTGATTGCTTCCTGATTTTCCCACTTCTGCCTCTTGGGCTCCTACACTGTCTTTTCTTCTTCCTACTCTTCCTTTGGGCCACAGTAGTTCCCACCTCTATGATGTGTGGGCTGGACCTAGTGACCTGCTTCCAGTGTAGCATCCAGTGTAGGGTGGAGGTGGTGGTGGTGGTGGTGAGATGTCTCTACTGTGATCTAGTTACAAAAGACTCTAACTTCTATCTTGCCAACTGTCACTGTTCCCCATGCTTATGAGGAAGGTAGCTGTAAGTTAGAGGCCCTCACAGTGGGGCACTGAGGGAGGCCTCTGGCCAACAGCCAGCAGGGAACTGAGTCCCTCAGCTCAGCAACCCACAAGTTGAATCCTGCCAACATCCTGTGATGACCAAAAACCACTGAATGATCTTAGGAGCAGATCCTCCTCCAGTTAAACCTTTATGTGACTGTGACCCTAGCAGACATCTTGGTGAGGCCTTGTGAGACACTCAGGGCTGAAGCCTTACCGGTGGCCTTCTGGAGACCCTGAGGCTGCTAGTGATGACTGAGATAAGCTGTGCCTGACTTCTTGTCCACAGAGAGTCCAAATGATAAAACCTGTGCTGTTGTAAGCCTCTGAGTTTTGGGAATAATTTCTTATTGCCAATATATTATTTACATATACCCAGAGCTCTTTGTTCTTTTTCAAGGTCCTATACTCTTCAGAATAAATTCCACACAATTTTCTCTTTAGGATCCATGATTTTTTTTTTTTTTTGTCTAAAAATCATTCTCTGCTTTGTTTGGAACATTTTCTTCTGTCTCATTCATCTGGAAAATCTTTGCTTATCTTTTTCCTTTGAATAGGTGGAGATGTATTATATAATCATATTTCAATAAATACTTTTATCTATTTGAATTATTAAAAAGGTTTCCAAACTAATAATAATTATTTGGAAGAACCCACTTGGAGACAAAGTGCTTAAAAGTACTCAAAACTCTTTTAACGTTTTAATTTAAAAAATATTTATTTAAGATTGGCTCAGGCTGGGTTCTATGGACATCAGAACTGGAATGTTTGATTTAAAATATGGTATATTCCCTTCATACAATTTATCTATTCCTCAGTTAGTTTTTTTAAAATTTTTGAGACAGGGTCCATTTTGTCGTTCAGGCTGGCCTAGAGCTCACTATGTAGCCCAGGCAAGCCTCAAATTCATAACAATCCTCCTGCCTCTGCCTCCCAAGTGCTGAGATTACAGGCGTGAGCCACTATGCCTAGTGTCGTGGTGTGTAGTATTGATTGCTGGTGGACATGAGTCACCAGGCCTGGCATTGTGGTACGTGGTTACCGGGGATCGAACTTGGGACCTTGTGATTACAAGGCAGGCGTCAGAACCACTGAGCTAAATCCCTGATCCTAAAATGGTCCTTCTTGTGCTGTGTCCTTACAAGGTAAAGGGAATGGAATTGCTACAGGTCATATTCTTCACCGAGTTGCTGTAAGACTTAATTTCAATGTGAGTTTTGGAGAGAACACTAACACTGAAACCATACTAGTCAGATGGAACCACTGGAATAGAGCTTCCCAACAAGTGGCATGTGCTGCGATCTGGGCTGCTGTGACTGGGTACAGTGTTATCAGTTTAGTTACCTGTTTAGACTTGGGCTGCCAGGTGGGATCAGTGGCAACAGGAGCTCCAGGCCTCTTGTCCTCAGACATAGCCTGGTCTGTTTACCCCGCAGAGGCTCAAATTGTGGAGGCTCCAGACCATCTCCAAATGGAGCAAGGCGAGTGTGGTACATTGGTGACTTGGATCCCTTGTGATTGCATTGCACGTTGTTTGCTACAGCTAGTAAACTATTAATATCTTCAAATTATTAATTTTTAAAACTTAATTTTATAATTTTTTATTCATCGAATCTATAGTAATTTCCTGTGGCTGCTGTAATGAAATACCATAAACAGAGGGGCTTAGCATAGAAACTTAGGAACTTAGAAAACTTAGAAACTTACTGTCTCACAACTGTAGATACCAGAAGTCCAAAATCAGGGTATCAGCAGGGCCATGTTCCCTCTGAAGTCTGAAGGGGAAGGATCCTTCAGCTTCTGGAAGGTCTGAATGCTTGGGTTATGGCAGCATCATCCCAGTATTTGTAGCACTATCCCAGTATTCTGTGTCCAGATTTCCCCTTTTTATAAAGACATTGATCATACCAGCTGGGCACCCAACCTAGCAACCTCATCTTGACTTGAATACATCTGCGAAGGCCATATTCGAAAACAAAGCCACGTCGTGAGGTTGCGGGGGTTAGAATTTCAACATGTCTTTATTAAGGGATATAATTCCACCATAGCAACTTTGTTTTTACTCACTTGCATTTGACTATTCTTTTTTGGTGTTATAATTTAGATCTGGGATGTCTTATAAAAACCTGGTGTGTGTGAAAGATGATTGTATCATGGAGGTGCCATTTCCACCATTTTATTTAATCCATAGCCTAATGCACGGTTAGGAGGTGGGGTGCGGTTGGAAGGGGCAGGTCACTGGGTGTGTGACTTGGAAGCACGTACCTCCCTCCCTGGTTCCTTCTTTCTTTCTCCACTTCCTGGTTGCCATGACATAAGCAGTTTTCCCTGTTGGCAGCCTCTTCTACCATGTGATGTCTGCATCTGAGCCTGCCAGACATCGACTACAGCTTCTGGAGCTGAGAGCCAAGATAAACTTCTCCTCCGTTAAGTGGTGCCTGTTAGGTATTATGTCTCAGCGATGTAAAAAGCGACTGAGACGCATGGTTCTGAATAAAGTGGTGGAGTTTGCATGTAATTTGTCGTCAGATTATGTCATAACCTGTATACGTCCATCAGAATGTCTGCTTATGAACTTACAACTGTAAGAAAGACAAAGATGTAATATAAGCTTGTCTCACTGTTTTCTCTGTTAAACTCCAAAGACTTTTTCTCATTTATCCTTGGGGAGCTGACTCTAGGACAAAGTCAAGCCTGTATTTGGAGACATTTTTGGTGGTGGTAACCATGGATGGGAAGAGAGTGTTGCTGACGTGTAGCTAGTGGTCACTAATGATACTATGAAATAAATATTCTATAATGCAGAACTATCTGCAGTTCTCAACTCAGCGTTCATGTGAAATATTTTTAATTGGGCTTCATTCAAAAGAAAGGAAAGAGTTATATTTCAGAATAGAGATGTTGGAAAATATTGCTGTTTCCATTACTTTTTACAGTAGTCATAAAGCCTCTGAATTGTAAGTTATACAGCATTTTATACTTGGAAACATTCCTCTGCTTTCCTTTGCTTTCATATTTTCCCTCGTTTCAATGATCACAATGATGTTGCATAATAACATCTCACATGATTACTGTAGCATGCAATTATTAATTTTTATTTCTCATTTATGGCTGTGTTAAGACTGGGATTGGTTAAAGTTTGCTAGTTTGGGCCGGGCTGCCCCCAGCTGCAGGTTTTGTTCAATCTGCTGCATACATCTCTCAATTTTCTTGTATCTGTGACATGATTGTACTCAAAACATGCTTTTCTCATGGTAACAGCAGAGGTACAAAGAGTAAATCCCCATGACCCCAAGCCAGAGAAGCTGCAAAGCTCAACAGCGGGGGAATCCTGGTCACTACTGTTATGCAAAAACAATTCTCCTGAAAGTTAGTGGCTTAAAACATTTACAATCATTTTATTTTCTCCTGTGGTTTCTGTGGCACAGGAATTTAAAAAAGGATCCACACGGTCTTTCCGACTCAGCATCTCTCAGGCAGTGATAATCTGATGATGGTGGGGTCTGATATAGCAGGAAACTGTCCAGACCTCTTTTTTCTTCACGCTGACTCAGGCTTTTTCATGTGGTCTTTGAGTGAGTTAGGCCTAGCTTCCACATCGCTTCACTGCTCTGGTGGCTTTGGGGTTGTCAGACTGCTTGCCAGGCAGGGTGCCTTAGGTTGGGTGCCTAACATGTGGACCAGATGGACACTTGTGCAGTACCTTTATTGAAGAGTTGTTCTTGTGAAAAAAGAAACCCAACAGAGCAGGAATAGCAGCCCAGGACAGGGAAGAAAGTAGGTAAGGAAGTAGTTTTAGGAGAAGTCTGGCTTCAGTCTAATCCCGAGGACTGCACAAATATTGTCCTGTCAGGAAGCTGAACTTTATCCCCCTGTATGAATCAGTCACAGATGTCACTTGGGGAAGGTGAAGGAGCACCTGTGATGCTTTGTGAGCATCTCTAAGTTAGGGAGCTCCTATCAGCTAAGGAGAATCCTCCAGAGAAGGATGCAGATGAGTGATAAACAACCAATACTTGTAGCAGGAACAGGAAGTGGTTTGTGTATAATACAACACTCCCTCAGAGGTCCATATGAAAAAGCCTGGTCTTCAGCATAGTGGTACTGGGAGGTGATGTTTAAGAAGTGGGACTTGGTGGTGTCCTTAGGTCATTGGGAACACACCTTGAAAGAAAACTGTAGGACTTCAATATCTATCTGTCTTTGCTTTTGGGCTCATGATGTGACCACTCATTCTGACATATACTGTTGCCATAATGTGTGCTTGTATTACCAGAGGCTCAGCTAGCAGAGCTGCCCAGTTTTGGACTTGGATCTTCAACATCATAAGCCAAAATAAATCTCTCTTTACTTCATAAGTTGCCTTTGTCAAGTAGTTTGCTGTAGTGCTGGGAGCCCACTAATATAGCAACCTGCCTTGAAAATGGGGATTTGCATGGGAAACCAGATGCGTCTCCTGTATCCCACCCCTTGTCTCATTCTCAGGCAGTTATAAGCAACAGTTGTAAGCAGAAGCAGAATGGAAACAAGTCAACCAGGCTGCTAGATCCTCATTGTCAGCTTCCTTTTATCTTCTCACAACTTCTTTAGGATCTTGAAGGCAGGATTTTCAGGCTCATGGGACAAAGTTTGGGCCCAGTTGATCTTGAGGTCATAATGTCTAGTTATCATCATCTGCTGTCCTTCCCAAATCCCTCTCTTAGATAGCTTTGCTAATCAAGATAATTGTGTAGCGGAGTGACCTAGACTTCATCCCAGGGATCTGAGCCCCTGGTTTGTGTGCTGTCATTGAGCTGAGGTTGTTGTACTTTCCATTTCACCACTAAAACTGGGTATGGATGCACCTAGAGACACCAGAAGGGTTCTCTTTCATATAGATCTCATGTTATATGCGTGCCTTATGTCATCTTGTAGCATACCTATATCCTAATGATGAACATCAATTCCCCTTTCCAGTAGGACAACTCAGTTTCTTACTGTCTGAACCAGGCAGGCAGCAGCTACAGCTTTAATTTAATTAAATTAATTATTTTATTTGTGGTACTGGGGATGGAACTCAGGATCTCGGGCTTGTGAGACAGGCACCAGAATGAGTGAGGGGAATCCCCGGCCTATAGCTTTACTTTTAGCAACAATTGTTCCATGATGGAAGCATTTCTAGACCCACAGAGACAAAAGTATTATGTGACATATGCACAAACTTCCAGATTGACACCAGGGGCAATAGTGAGCCCATTCCTACTTCATCCCTCAGCTTTGGTTTGCAAACCTATGTATGTTGTTTGTTGAAAGCCACTCCTATATAATGGCCCTGGATTTAGAATTTATAGAACTTCCTAAAGGTACCTCTGTATGGTGTTATGTCCAAGTTTGTACTTAAGCCACTAGTATTATCAGAACAGTGTAGTAAATAGTAGAGTAAGTACATCACACGGTTCTATGCCCATGAACCCTTTCTTTGCTGTAGCATGAATTTCTTTGTACAGACTGAGTCTATACAGGATTAGGGTTTTGGCTGTAGCAGTCAGTTGGAGTCCTTAGATAGTAACTGTGGCAGAAGTTTAAAGGCAAGAAAGATAAATCCATACCTGGAATATTTTGTCAAATCTACAAATGTGAAATACTGTCCTTTTCAGGGTGAAAAGAAATGAACTTGGTACCAAGGTAGTTGGTCTCTTCTAAGGCTGGCATTGTGTCAGAGGCTCACTACTGGCCTTTGTGGGCAGCAGGATGAACACTCAGTGACAGCAGGAGCTAACTTAAGCTCACAGGGCAGAAACCTATACTCTCGGTGCACAGTAGCTTCTATCGTTGTCATGGTTGCTCAGTGGTTGATCCATGAGCCAGCTGTACAAGCACAGATGGCTAAAGACAAAAGCTGGCTGACACCTGCTGTCCAGGTGTTGTTAGCTCCCTTGTGGAGTCAGTACTTACTGGTAGGCATTAGCCTGCCATTCAGAGCTCCTCAGATTTTGTGACTACTCCAGAAGGACCACTTGCATGCCCCTTTATAGACCTCTTGCCTCTAGTCTTTCTGGTTGTTGAATCCAAACCTAAACTCTTGATCCATAAGCCAAGCCTTTGACTACTCCCCAGGAGTCTATCTTTGTACCTTGTAGATGGTCAGGTATGCTCCTGAAGCGCTGCCCATGGGGAAGACTCTATCTCACCACTGTTGGGGGCTGGAGGGTAGTCTGGTGCATCTTCACATCATCTAAGCTGGTGTGAACTTAGCAGGAGGGTTTTTCATTCTCTATCAGCCAGTCATAAGGTCAGGGGGACTTCCTCTCAGGAGGTCATGGATATGATTGGTAAGCGTGTATTGGTATGTGTATGTGGAAGGGTCTGGTGGCCAGTTTGTGCACCCCGCTTGTGGTCTTTGGCCCTGTTTGTGAGAAGCCTGGAATGTGCTGCTTCTACTTCATACCAGATTGTCGTTGGACCCTCCTGACTGAGGACTTACCCAGCTCTAACAGTACTTAGCCCAGGATTTGCAGCTCTGCCTGTACAATGCAGTTTCTATCTCAAGGTCAGATGGGCAGTGTCTACTGAGGCTCAGTAACAACTAGGAGCTATTTTCAGGGTACATCTAGTCCTTTGCTGAAGAAGCCCTTGCCTCGCTTTGGTGCCAGAGGTTTGCACTGAAAGCCTGCTGTTGAGCATCCCAAGGCCCCATGCAGCCCTGTTGGCTGTCACTGGGGCTGTTGGTGCCATTGCTGCATAGGGCTGTGCGGGGTCATGTTGCACAGACAGCAGGGCCACTTGTATTGTAGACTAGGCTGGTGTGGGACTTTCTTTCTCTGAGCCTCATTCAAAATGGACAGTCTTCTAAGCTACCCATTTTATACACAAGGGATTTTATATTCAGAAAGGTTAAATCATTTTCAAGGTCTTCAGGCTGCCGAGTGGTGTCTCAGCCATCTTACAGGCTGTTGCTGCTACATGGTGTTACCTCTTCTATACTTTCAGACCTATTTCCGGGATATCTATGAATAGAAGAAAGTCTCACCTGCGGTTTTTTGCATATGGGTGAATTGGCATAATGTAGATCAGTTTTAGCTTTTCAAAATAGGTATGACTCAGGTCCCTGTGCTGTTCAAGGACAGGGGCTGGTGCTGTGTCCTGTCCTGACTCTGTGAGTGATTCAGATGGAAAGTTGGCTAAATTGGAGAGGACTTTTGGATGGCATTGTAACCTCTCAGGTATTCATCTTCTCCCTTGGCTAAGAATAGATCTGGACCAGGAACAAACCCTTCTGAAAGCTCTCTCCTCCGGGGTTCTTTTCCTTGCACCCTCCAATCCAGACAATAGGGATCACTGCATTTTGAACCTCCTTTTTTCTTTCTTCTGCCCAGTTTGTCCTTGGACCATAGAGATCTTTTCAGCTGCTTTTGGCCTGACTGGAATTTAAGGAGGTCGGTGTCTCGGAGAGGTTAATTCATGTGCTCCAGCTATTTATGTAGGAGCCAGGACTTGACCCCGAATGGTTTGGCTTCATTTCGTCAGACTCGGACTATGCTAAAGAATAAGCTTTATATTTATCAACAATGACTGATGAGAAACTAACACTTCTTAAGCAGTGTCTCAGAGAATTAACAACCGTTAGGGGATCAGGTCAGGATTCAGATAGCAACTTTGGATTTTATTCAACTTTATTTGACAAAATGAACTTCTAATGACTGGCAAAACTTTGTTTTCTTGGGACTGAGGACAACTCTTAACTTTTTATTTATAGTGGCATATAGACTAGTGGGAAGGAGATGTTTTAGAAAATCTCAAAAAATATAAATAACTGTCCTAATATTATTAAGTACGTTGAAAAATAAATCATTGTGCCCTTTCATGCTAATATAACTCATTTCATATACTCATTTTACTTCCAGATACAAATTGTATTTCTTTTACAAAATAAACATACTGTTTTGACTTAAAGAAAGCTTGAGGCTCCTTCCCTACTCATCCTCAGGGCCTTTAAGACCACTGACACAGCTCATTCTGCTCTTTCCTAAGCATGGGGGGAGGAGTTTGGGGACGGTATGTAAATGAGCAAGATTCAGGAGCACCTTCTAATTCTTTGTCTGCCTTGGTTCGTATTACAGCTTCAGTAATTTTTTTCAGCACTGTTCAAAGCCAGTGAATATTGAAGTTGAATGTCAAATTTTGCATGTAACTTTAGGCTATTTATTTTCCCTTTTATTTTCATTATGGAAATACTTCTGAGTTATACCCACTTCTCTGCCTTGTCAAAGGGGTCACTTCTGTAATGTAGAAGGAGGGAGAGTTGTTCAGATGGCAAGCATGCATGTATGGAATAAGACGTGAACCCCGATATTTAGATCATTTGATATTTGGGACTGATTTGTGTGATTGCTCTACCAGCCTCCACGGTCTGGGGAATCTTTAATGATAGAAACTCCTGGACGAGCTTTGTAGGAAAACTGTGCCTTCTGTGACTTGTTTTTCAGCAATCTCGACATAGGGTATTACGTTTCTTGTTTAGGACAAGCTTGCATTTCTTTCTTTCTTTTTTTTTTTTTAGGATTTTTGAGACAGGGTCTCACTTTGTAGTTCAGGCTGGCCCTGAGCTCAGCCTCCAACTCACATCACAACAGTCCTCCTGCCTCTGCCTCCTGAGTGCTGGGATGACAGGCATGAGCCACCACGCCCGGCACTGTGGTATGTGGTACTGGTTGCTGTTGGGCGTGAGTCTCCACACCCAGTATTGTATGTGGTTACCGAGGATCGAACCCGGGTCCTTGCACTTGCAAGACAGGCGGTGGAACCACTGAGCTAAATCCCTGGCCCAAGCTTGCATTTCTAAAAACTCGCAGCCCCTAGACTGTTTACTTGCTAATCCTGACGTGGCCACAGGTGGGCACAGGGACTTTGTTAGCTACTTCAGCCCAGTCTTCCCTCCCTAAAACCAGTGCATAGTTGGCTTCCTCACTTTCTCCCAGCCAGGTCTCAACAGTTGCAAAGTGTTGCTGGATTTGAGCTTAAGCACAAAAAAACAGTAAAAACTATGTGCCTCATCTTTTCCTGATTTTTAGTTTCTCATAGCGCCTGTGTCTAAACCAGCAAGTAATTGACCTTAGAGCCTGTTGCCTTTAGCAACTAATGGATAAAGATTCCCTGATGAATCCAACGTTGTAATTCTGCTGCTGCTGAAAGCGATTCCTGGATACCAGTCTAGAGCATTCAGAACAGTTGGGGTGCGAGGCATAGGGCGGTGTGGGAGGGGGGAAAGAGACCACAGCTGGCCTCTGTCTCTTTTGACTGCACAGGAGTCCTAGAATTTTTCTTCAGCTTCTAGATATTCACTACAAACGCTTTAACTCTCTTAAGGCACTTTGCTAAGCAGCCTAACTCCTGAGTCATACTCTAGTGCCCCCGTCTCCCACAATAATTGTACCCCCTCGATCCAGTCATAATTTTAATTATGAGTTGACTCAGTGGGCTTTCCTTCTGTTTAACATGTCCCGGTAACTCATTAAGCCTCTGAATCACATCCTCATTATTACAGAGAGTATAAAAATGAAAGAACAAAAAGGAGAGTGGTTCCCTGGGAGAAACTTAGGGGTAGATGACTGTGGTTAAGGGTGGCTGAGCATCTGGAGGCCAGGATGTGGCCCGCCTTCAAGGTACTGGACTGACTGTGCCGAGGTCATTGGCTGGCTGAGTCTACTGTGAGGTTTTGCTGTGATAGGACAACAGCTTCTAATTTGGTGAAAGTGCTCCCTCTCTGTTTAACTATGCCCTGTGAACTTAGGTGGTCTCAAAACAACAGTGGAGCTACTCATTAAAAATAAACCCCAATTTTAATTTGTATCTCAAAAAAAAAAAAAAAAAGAGAAAGGGAACCAATTCATAATCCACAGAGACACTTCTTAATATTTCCTTTCCTTCCGCACCACAATTTTTCTAAAACTATCCTCCCCTAACCCCAACCAGCCCACCAACCTATTTACTTTTCCTTCTTCAGCTCTCCCCCAAGGTAGGTTATGTCTTCTGACCTCAAGTAGGACACCCCTTTGTAAGAAGGGGCTCAGGATAGTACCTGACTAATCTCTTGTTGTAAAGATTAACTGAGATATAACATGCAATATTACCCATATGTTGCATGGGATATGTAAAGGTTAATCAAGGCTAGTTAGTAATAGTATTCAACTCAGTCTCCTAGCCTCAAGTTTGATATTCTCTCTGAGTGGAAGCACTAGAGAAAAAAAAATATCTAGAAGCAGAGAAAATGGTTCCTAAATAATAGGAACAATATTATTTCCCAATTGCTGCTTGTGTCCCAAGTGCTGTGCTGAATCCTTTTCGCGTACTCATCTCTTTAATCCTCACTACAGTTCTGAGGGCTAGATACTATTACTAGTCCCATGTTGACTCAGAGAACTGAAGCAACTTGCCCTGGGCTGAGAGCTAGTACACAGTGTAGCTGAGCCCCGTTGGTTTCCAAGTTCTTGGTTTAATGGCTCTGCAGAAATCTGCAAGCAAATATTCTCTGTATGGGTTTTGACTCATTCAGGCCATGACCCTGCTGCTCAGACACTCAGGGCCCCAAGTACGAGTGACTGGCTTTTAGAAATACCTGCCAAGGAAGAGGGGCTCCCGTGGGCTGGGGGAGCCACCTGGCCTGTGTGGAAGCAAAACCCCTGCAGGCCTCCTTGGTATCCAGTCAGATACAGAAAGAAATGTACTTTTCTGCAAAGGTTGGCATTTATTTCTTAATAATCAAGTTAAAAATTTATGTAGCTTCCCTAATCAGCAAAACAAAGGCTTTCTGTACTTTTGTGTGTGCTAGAAACTACTAATGAGTTCTTGGGGATTTATCACTGACTTTAGAATAGAAGTAGGAACTAGTATATTTGGAGTCAGTAAAAACAAATTTTGGCAAGATAGTTCAGTGGTAAGCAAACCTTTAAATATTCTGTACATCTAGTGCTGCATCTGTCCTGGGAGATTTGAGGATGAGCTGATGTCCTGAATGAGATGTCTGGTACACATGCTTCTGGCCCAGATGTCCTGGGACCTTCTAGGTAGGGTCTGTGCAGTCCCTATAGTTGTGTCTCCTGAGTGGTTCTGCATCAGAGGGTCTCATCTCTGGACAGATTCCACTTATATGATTCAGTTGCCCCAAAGGTTTGAAAGTAATGTTGATCTTTGTACCAAATTTAAGGGCCAAAATATTCCTGAATTTCTAGGAGTCAGCAGCACAGGGCTGTTGCAGCCTGGGGTAACAGGGAACAATGTCTGATTCTGGGTGTAGGCAAGAACCAAAGGCAATTATTAGTAGTGAAAACTCATTACTATTCTTCTCTTTGGTCTTCCTCCTTGTTCTTCCTTCTTTTCCTCTCTTCCCCTTCTTTTCTTCTTCCTGTCTTCCTCACCCATGTCTTTTCTTTTTTTTTTTTTTTTTTAGGATTTTTGAGACAGGGTCTCATTTTGTAGTTCGGGCTGGCCCTGAGCTCAGCCTCAAACTCACATCACAGCAATCCTCTTGCCTCTGCCTCCTGAGTGCTGGGATTACAGGCGTGAGCCACCACACCCGGCACTGTGATATGTGCTACTAATTGCTGTTGGGTGTGAGTCTCCACACCCAGTATGGTATGTGGTTACTGGGGCATCGAACCTGGGTCCTTGCACCTGCAAGACAGGCACTGGAACCACTGAGCTAAATCCCCGGCCCACCCTCATCTTTCTTTCTTTTTTTTTTTCTTTTAAGGTTTTTTGAGACAGGGTCTCGCTTTGTGGTTCAGGCTGGTCCTCAGCTCAGCCTCCAACTCATATCACAGCAATCCTCCTGCCTCTGCCTCCCGAGTGCTGGGATTACAGGCGTGAGCCACCACGCCCGGCACTGTGGTATGTGGTACTGGTTGCTGCTGGGTGTGAGTCTCCACACCCAGTATGGTATATGGTTACCAGGAATTGAACCCGGGCCCTTGCGCTTGCAAGACAGGCACCAGAAGCACTGAGCTAAATCCCCGGCCCACCCTCGTCTTTCTTTACTATGAAAAAATATGTAGTCAGAGAATATATCAAGATCTGGCAAGTTATCCACTCATTACAAATTAATGAGTGCATTCATTCATTCATTCATTCTTCAAACATTTGTAAAGCACTTAATTTGAATTAAGCATGGAATGGAGATAGAAAGATCAATAAGAATCTGCCCTAAGGAATGTGCACAGTTTGGAAATTCAATGTCTTGAATCAGGTTTAAGTGTATCCCTCAAAATTTTCGGCATTGTGAGCTTGATTCCCAAATGGTGATGGCAAGAGTTCATTGAAGCCTGCAGGGTGAGGTTCAGTAGGAGATGATTAGGTCACTGTGGCCATGACCTCACAAGGGATTAATGTACTTCTCAGGGGACACCAGTTTGCTCTCTGGCTTCCTGTCTCATGAGTAGTTTCTGTCTCTCAGATGCTTGAATCTCTAGAACCATGAGGTAAATATGTGTTTCTTTCAGTTACATAGTATTTTGTTACAGCAACACAAAACAGACTGATACAAGGGAGAAAAGGCAGATGTCTGACAGTTACAATAAACAACGTGTTCCAAGTGCTTATGTACCTGACATTGTGCTGAGTTACCCTTTAACTGGATCATTTCTATTAATCTTCACAGAAACACTCTGAAGGGAATTCTGGCATATTATCCTCCCTTACACATGAAGCTGAGTCAAAAAGAGATTAAATAATTGGCCCCAAATCACACTGTTAGCATGTCACAGACCTCTTGGAGCCCAGGCAGTGTGATTCCAGAGTCAGCAATATTCCCTACTCTGCTGCCTTTCAGTTATAGCCTGTGAGATAAACCAAGGGTCTAGAAGAAGTGGTATTTGGACCTGGCCTGGAAGTTTTAGGCTGGAGAGGTGAGGGAAGAACATTGTAGGCACAAGGAACAGGCTGAGCAGAGCAGAGCCGACGGCACAGAAGCCTAGGTACTCACAGCCCAGGAGGTTGGGGATGGGAGGGGACTAGAGGGAGCCCAGGAAGGCAACAAACAGGCTGCAGATGGGCTTGGGTTGTAGATTTACAAAATGGATTGTGTAGGCAGTGGAATAATTTGACATCTTCAAGAAAAAGCAAAAGAAACTAAAAAAGATAGCATTTAAAAATAGAAAAAGTAATGTTGGGACTATGAACGATAGGATAGTTTCACTTTTTATTGTCATATAATTCCCAGATTTTCTTTAATGAGCTTATCTTGCTTGTTTAAATAATATGCACATACTTGATACCTGTGCATATGGACCCATGTGCGAAGGGTGTGTATGTTGGGGATGCATGAGTCAGTGGCACTGTGAAGGAGAAGTAGAGCAGACAGGGAAACTTGCTTCTGGAACTACATGGAAAACATCTGGTAGAGTCCAGCTACCAATGACAGGACTTGATTTCCAGGGAGTGTGTCTGAGCTGTCTCCTCATATGCTCTGTTCTTCTCCTTACACACTGGACATTGCACACTACTCACTGCATAATGGATCAGTGAGCAAGGGAGGAAAAGAAGAAAAAGGAAAGCCATATGGAAGGAGCAGAGGGCGTGGGTCTGCAGGTTTCTGAGACAACGTCCAGGACCACATCACGGTACACAGAGGACGAGGTTCCTTCCTCCAGTGAGTTCATTATCTTATTATCTGTGATAGGAAATATGAGAAGAGATTCATGAAGGAGAAGTCACTGGACAATAAAGACAGATTTTGAACACGTTGGCTTTGGGATAAATGGGTATAATATATTTAAGTTGGATCTTGCTGCAAGATACAAGTTGGGTGTGGAAGACACATAGAGAGCTGCTCTGTGGAAGGGTATGTGATTGTAGAATCTTCCAATCTATATGCCCCTTGCCCCTCATTGTCCTGAAAGGCCAACTGTGCAAATGCCTTAATTCTAATCTCATGTTTTAGTCACTTCTTATTGAAGATATTATATAATGCACAGCCAGTACACACACGTATGGTTTGTAGAATTTTCACAAACACATTACTCTCCCCCTAGAATAAAAACAGTACATTACCCATTACCACACAGCACAAGTTCTGCTTTATGTTTTCCATCTCTCAGCACAATAAGCATCTGTGCACCCCTCAAATATAAA
The DNA here is from genome assembly GCA_004026965.1 of Petromus typicus. Lineage (NCBI taxonomy): Eukaryota > Metazoa > Chordata > Mammalia > Rodentia > Petromuridae > Petromus > Petromus typicus. The sequence continues at coordinate 2,813 of PVIR01027535.1, read as the reverse complement.
CATCATTCTGGCTGGTTTCTCCAAAGACCTGTTTTGCTTGATTTGACTCTTTATATAAATGGGACCACAGCCTGTTCTTTTTTGTCTGCCCCCAACATTCTATCAATGAACTTTGTCATCATGGGTTTTGTGAATGAAGTTTGATCTTTTTTGCTGCCTCACTATTGCACTGGTTGAGTTCCTTGTAGTGGGATGGCCTCTTCTGTTGCTGGTAGACATTTGGGTTATTTAGAATTTGGGGTTATAAGACTTAGGAATTCTATGACTATCTTTTGGTAGACTTAAACATTTGCTATCATTATCATCATCATTATTATTACTGTTGTTATTATTTTATTGTTCTCTGTATTTTCAGGCATAGAATTACTGGGAGAAAGGGATATACATGTTGACCTTTTGTAACTGCTGTGTGGCAGTTTTAATTTGCATTCATTTACATCTATCCTGGCAGTCTGTGCAATTTAAATTGCTCATCAACGCTTTATATTTTTATTTTTAATTGTTCTGAAAGGTTTGTAATAATGTCTCATGAGCACCTGTATGTTTGTATGTGGGAGTTGTCTAGCTTCTCTAGATACTCTTAGCAGGAGAGTTCGTCTGATGCTAACTACCTTATCATATCTGGAAGTGTGAGCTTTTATCGATATTTTAAGTTACTCTTTCAAGGACATTTTAATACCTGCTTCTTTCTGTCAGTTTTCTAACCTTTGCTGTCAAGTGCTTCAGTGTGTCTCTCTAGGCTAAGTCGTAAAGAGAAGAGCAAAGCCATGTGCTAGAAATGTAGGGGTTTCCAACTGAGTCAGGAGCAGAAGCCTAGGGGTGGAATCTGATTGTGTTTCCTCTTTTTCTCCCCAAATGTTTAAATATGGCTCTGAAGGTGATGATTGCTCACAGCATTCCTTCAGTTTCTGACCATATATATTCATGTGTAAATGAGAACACATTTCTTTATTGAGAGGCATTGTTTTTACATATACGGACCAATAAGACCATTTGCTATGTCTATATGTTGAATAATTTGAGATGAATAATTCTGTTTTCTAATAAATTGAATTAATTTAAAAATTTAATTTTAATTAGATTTCAGTATATTTTTCAGGCAGCTTTAGGTTTATAAATATTTTGATTTGAAATTGCAGAGAGCTCCCACACAGCCCTTCTCTCTTCACAGTTTGCCCTATCACCTCACATTACTGTGGCCGGGGAGACAGCTTCAAAACTGAGTCAAAGTCAATTTCTCCCCGCTGGCATCTCAGCCTCTGGAGTAGTGCACGGTGTGCAAGTGGAGGAGAGGACACAGAAGGGACAGAGTTCTTCTCAGATACAAACGTAAGCATCTTAGATCAATGCCAGTACAGAACTCTGATTAGAAACAAGCTTCAGAGACCCTGGGACATCTTTGAAATTAATCAGTGATGTGTAACTCCTGGTTATGTAGAGCATGAGCTAAACGTGGTCCCAGGGTGGAGTGTCTCTATTGGAAATGCTCGTGGTTGGGGAGCACAGTGCTGTGAGTTCTGTGCCAACAAGCCCAGCCTGATTTTCAGTCAGGCCCAGGTGATCCTTCATGGCCCTGGAGAGATCATCTGTTAAAATACTGCTACATTCATAAAATAAGTCAGCGTAGAGAGTATCCATTCCCTTATAGCCAATTTATCTTGTTTCAATTTTTCAAAAACAGGTAAATTTACATGATGTAAAATTTACGATTTTAACCATACTTAAATATACTTTAATGGTATTAAGGATATGCACACTGTATCACTCACCACCATCCATTTCAGAACAGTTTCATCTTGCAAAAGCAATACTCTGTGCACATGAAATAGTAACCCTCCACTGCTTCCTCCGCACCCAGGTAACCCTCATTTTAACACCTATCTCTGAATTTGATTACTGTGGGCCCTTTTGTATAAGTAGAATCATACAGTATTTGTCCACTTATGACTGATTTATTTCATTTGATGTAGGCCTTCAGGATTCATTCATGTCATAATTTCCTCCTTCTTTGAGGCTGAATAATAGTCCACCATGTGTGTAGACTGTGTTGTGTTCCTCCTTTTGTGGCTCATGGATTGCTTCAATTTCTACCAAGTACTTAGAAAGTTACTTTTAGCCAGATAGTTTCTGTTATCAAGGAACTATGACATCCTTGAATTTTCCAGAATAAATATGAAATTCCTAGGCAGTAACTTTCAAATGCCAGAAGTATTAACCCGTTTTTGCTACAGTAACTGTATAATGCATCAGAGGTAGGTTCCATCTTCAGAGGGGCATGATCTGGGTGGAGAAAGACACTGGGTTCCAAGCAACGTTAACAGTATGTGAGAGGAGGGTTGTAGTAGTGGTAGAGGAGGCCATGGGGAAGTCAGGTAGCAATGTTTGGCTGGGTCAGACTGAAGATCGTGGAACTGTTTTCATTTATTTGTTAGTATAAGTTGTACTTCAGTGAATGGCCTTGTGTGTGTGCCATTTTGGATGTTGCACTGTGTCTTTGGGCGCATTCATAGGTCACAGGATAAAGATGTAGGTAACTTTGCTGTAGGTTGCAGAAAAACCCCCTGGGGTTGTAGCGTTTTGCATCCTAGCTGGCATTGCAGGTGAGTCTGTTTCTTCAGTCAGTCTGATAGAGTGTGTTGTCAAACTTCTGGACTCCTCCCATTGATAATGGAAGGTGTGGTCTCTCCTAGTGTGGTTCTAATTTGCATCCAGAAGAGCTACTGATATTTTAGGGATAAATTAGTGGAGTTTAAAACTTAGTAAATGTGGAGGCCAATGAGAATGAAAATCAAAGAATTAAAAGTCCATGGAGA
>PVIR01027534.1:0-22652 GCA_004026965.1 Petromus typicus | reverse complement strand
GTCGAACAACAGCCCTTTTGAGAATGTGTAACTGTGTGTACGTGTTTGTGTGTCTGGGATGGAGCTCAGGGCCTCCTTCATACTAAGTAAATGCCATACCACTAACTAGCTCACTTTAACATTTTGAAAAGAATCAAGCTTACTTAACTTCCCCCAGTGCTTTGAACAAAATCTATCACACTGTTAACAACCCAAACCAGGCTGTGGAAACAAATGTGAATTTAAATTGTCTGGATAGTGGAAAGTCTTCTCAACTTTGGGGACTCTGCCAGAGCACAGAACCCTTCTTTGGCTTGGTATACACTGGTCTCTCAAAGGCAATCTGGATGATTTTCACAAGAAGTAAACTCTGCATACTCTAGCACACAAAGCAAATCATAACTTGGTAGACTGTACTTTTTAGTAGTATATGTAACAATACCATAAAGCCACAATGTCTCCCTCAAATCTCAGACCAATCGCCTGGCTCTCAAACTACAGCTCCTTTGAATCCTTCTTTTTCTATATCAATTCTTAAAGTTTCCAGGGTTGGGAAAAAATTGGGGGGGTGGGTAAGAAATACCTAGGATGTGCTAGAGATCCATTTGATTCTATCCTATGAATTATGAACAATTTATGTGAGGAGACTGTGTAAATCATATTTGCAATGTAAAATCTCAACTATTAAAAAATATGCTGTTTTAAAAATAAGCTATCATTCATTCACTGCTTGGAACATTGCTAATTTTATTTTCCATTTGTTCATATGCCAATAAGCAAGTGCCAAAGATTTGTAGAAAAATAAATGTGAGAAAAATTTACCACCACTAAAAAGTTTACCTTTTATTTGCATTTATCAAAATCAACCAACCAACCAAATGATGCCTTGTGGTGGCTCACGGCTATAATTCCAACACTCAGGAGGCAGAGGCAAGATTGCTGAGAGTCTGAGGCTAGCCTGGGCTAGTGAGTTCCAGTTCAGGCTGAACTACAAAGTGAGACCTTGTCTCAAAAAAAATAAAAAAATTAAAAAAAAATAATAATTTTTTAAAAAAAATGACACCTTGTTTGTCCAAGACCTTGAGGTTTTTTAACAGCATGGTTTACCAGTCACTTGGCTATAAAACAAAGTCCCCGGGACTACAGATGTACTATTTCCTCTTCCAGACTCTATGCAAGCGCCTTTATTTCCCCCAGAACTGAGGATGGAACCCACTAAGCTACATCTCCAGCCCTTTTTATATTTTAATTTGTATTATTATAGATAGGACAGTCACTAAGTTGCTGTCTCCTTGGCTTGGCTTGAACTTGGAATCATCTTGCTTCAGTTTCCCAGAGTGCTGGGGTGAAGGATGTGTGTGCCATCAGGGCTGGCAAGAAGCTTGCTCTGTGACACTACCTCTGAGCTATACCTTCAGCCTCTTGTTCTGTTTTCTTAATAATGAACTTCAAAATATAATAAATCTAATACTCCTGAAAACCAACAAACTCCTAAGAGGTAAGGATGTAGCTCAGGGGTAGAGGACTCACCTAGCATGTGTGAGGTCCTGGGTTCAATTCCCAGCACCACAGAAAATAAAATATAAAAAATAAAAATTAAAAAAAAAAAACAAAAACCAATGAACCCATTAACGTCAGGGTATGGCTAGATTCTTCAGATTGAGGTCTGTATATACGGAATGAAGAAGTAAGAGGAGAAACCTCTTGGAAACCTAATTTTTAAGGCATAAACTAAGCTGTACTAGTTTGTCTTTAGAAACTTTTTCTAAGAGAAATAGGAGTTTTATGTAAACAAATACCTGAGTTGAGATTTTAAACTCGAAGCCACGTATATTGCTTTCCTGAGGTTTGAGCTTTAATCATTTTTCAGAATGCTTACCAAAAGGACAGAAGAACAAAGTGGTCCTGATACAACTGAAATACTTACGGTTTAAACCACTAACTTTCTCAAAGAATGATTCTGCACTGACTTCTCTCCAAATACTTTGGAGAGTATATCAGCATGACCAGAAGGTACCTTAGACTCTGAGAATTAACAAAATAAATGCCTAATGAATGAGATTCAATATGGACAGAAATCAACACGAAGTTAAAATATTTCTCAGGGCTGGCATAGGACACTCAAGCACTTGACTACAGAATCACTAAACTGGGGAGACTGACACAGCAGCAGAAGGAAAGTGATCAGAAAAACATGCCAGAGGGGGAAGCTAGAGTCAGCCAGAGCCCCCAAACCTTGATACCCGCTGTCTGCAAGCAGATCTGGGCTTCACCCACTAAAGTCATCAACCACCTCCTCTCATGGATTCCAGGCTCATCCCGAGCTGTCCAGTGATAGCTACCTTGGTTTTTCCTGCAGACCTGTCTTCTGAGAAATTTAAATCTGTTTGGCCAATAAGTCACTGAGAAGTTCGGGACTAGGCACAGACCACCTCATTCTGACAGTGAACGCACACATTTGCTCACACATCAGTCTTGTGAGTTTGGTCAATGTGACCTGTCTGCCTGTTTTCAAACACATCTAGCACAACTGAAGGACTGAGTGGAGGGCCTGACCGTGAGTCCCCAAGGCTGGGCTCCTGGATACCAGCCAGCTGCTGAGCTCCTGGGAAAGGCCTCCCTGCCAGCTCAGAAACACAGCACAAAGAGAATGTTATTTAATACCTCTTCTTTACAATTCTGGAATTTTACATTTAAAAGGTACACAAACTTTAAAGTTATGCTTTGTGAATGTGAGGCGAGTTATCTCCAACTTAGTCTTTAATAGTCTATCTTGAATACATGAGGATGACAACTACTATGATTAAAACCCAACTACTTACATGATTTAACTTAAATTACATACCTGATATTTTAACAACTTTAAATAAGAAAGTAAAAAAATATAAAGGATAGTTATAATATTCATTCTAAGATTTATAATGGCTTTCTACATTTTACTAACTATAACAACCATGTTAGATATATGATTTTAAATAATCACATTGAACAGCAGTACAATTCTGTGAATATACTAAGAACTAATGAATTATACATTTCATTCATTCATTCATTTGTATTTGGTGCTGGGGATGGAACCCAAGGCCACTCGATTGATAGGAAGTGCTTTGTCACCGAGTATATACTCAATCACCGAACTGGATACTTTAAATGGGTGAATCATATTGAGCTCTATCTCCATAAAGCTACTAAAGAAGTTATTTAAAAGGAAGAAACCTAATTATGCTGAGACTTGGGAAGGACATAAGAATCCCAGGGAACACTGGGCTTGAAATGCCTGGCAGCAGCATCACTGAGCCTATGTTGACCTGGGTGGACCACCTCTGGGAGACACGTGCCCATCGAGGCCACTCTACTTACACACTACGAACAGGACAGGAGCGAGGGGCTCCGTGATTCTGTTAGGAGCTCATGAAGGGCTATGCCAGTGCCACCTCCTCAAGGAAACCCAACTGCTGTTCATACCTCAGGGGAGCTTCCCTTAGTAAGGGCGATCTACTCCCAGTCATTAGCATTTCTGCACACTGTATCAAGATTTCTAATGCTACTTACCATTTCCATGCAGCACTCTGTAACTCAAAGGACAGGGTTTGGAGTCGGTGTTAACATGGCAAAATATTATACCTCTTGCTGGCTTCCTTATGAAGTTAAATGTTTAAGCTCTGCACTCCATTAACAAATGCATTTGGATATCTTAAGAATTGAGCATATTGTGTTTTATTATGTTTTCCCTTACAACAAACTCAAAGTTTAGAATCCTTTATTCTGCTCTGATTTTCTAACCCTCTCAATCTAGCTTCAAATATAGAAAAGTAGGAGGGGGCCAAGGATGTGGCTCAGTGGTACTGCTGCCTTCTGGCAAGAAGTTTGATCCCTGATTCTGAAAAGACAAAAAAGTCAAAACCCAAAAAACAAAGTAGGAGGGCCGGGGTGTGATCAGTGGTAGAGCACTTGGCTATTTATCCAGAAGACCCCAGCTCTTATTATTATTATCATCATTGTTATTTTGAGACATAATTTTAAGTGGCCATGCCAGCTTTGAACTTGTGTTCCTCCTGCTTTAGTCTTCTGAGTGGCTAGGATCACAGACATGTGCCATCACAATTAGCCACAGCACATTTTTAATTCTCATTTTACAGATGAGGAAACTGAAATGAGGAAAAACGAAGAAGGTCAGAAAACTGGTAAGAGGAAGAATGAGATTGCTGTGTGGCTCCATCTAGTACACCCCAATCCTGCCTGGTCATCAAGAATATCAGAAGTGATAAAAGGCCCAGGACCTGCACCAGGGTCACGCCCACACACCCCAGTGGAGCTCAGCAGTCAGTTCAGCCCCCTCCCTCCTCTTCCTGTTTCCCGCTAATGGAAAAGGGATGCTTTTTGCCTTCTAAATCTCAGGAGTTCTGAGGTCTGAAGAGTTGGGTCAAAGGAAGGAAAATACTCTTATACAGACCACCAGCTTAGAAACCAGACAGTCATTTTTCATTGTTCTGATGAACTACAGGGTGTAATGAACTTCTCCTATGTGATTCTTATTTCACAGACTGTTAAACTCATAACGAGAGGAGGTCATACTCTTATCTACATTTTTTTGTTGGTTTTTTTTTGAGAGACAGGGTCTCGCTTTGTAGTTCAGGCTGGCCCTGAGTTCAGCTTCAAACTCACATCACAGTAATCCTCCTGCCTCTGCCTCCCGAGTGCTGGGATTACAGGCGTGAGTCACCACGCCCGGCACTGTGGTATGTGGTACTGATTGCTGCTGAGCGTGAGTCTCCACAACCAGTATTGTATGTGGTTACCGGGGAATCGAACCTGGGCCTGGAACCACTGAGCTAAATCCCTGGGCCTCTTATTTACATTTTTTATCTCACAAAAGGATTAACACTCAAACCAACAGTGTTGGACCCACTGTGAGGCAGGCACCAGAAGCACTGTACTAAATCCCTGGCCCTTTTTTGTATTTTTTTCTTTAGTACCAGGGATCAAACTTGGGACCTTGCTCTTGCAAGCCAGGCAATGGAACCACTACACTAAATCCCCAGTAGACTGTGACATATTAATAAAGCTTTCTTTGTATTTGTGAAGGAGAAGGGTATAGCTGAGTGGTAGAGTACATGCTTAGCATGCATGAGGCCCTGAATTCCATCCTTAGCACCAAGAGAAAAATTTTTCGTTGATGTACTGCTTCCTAAGAGGACACATCAAAACCACATGCTTTATGCTCTCTACAAAATACTGCTTAAAACATCACTGGAATTGCCTGTCCTCAACTCTATGGGACTGTGATATAGACCACCCACTTCCTGGTTTGGGCTCATGTGATGAGTGCTTACCTCAGTAAGGCCTTTAATCTTCAGGTACCCACAAAGGTAAGAGTTCCCTGTGTCCACGTGCTGAAAAGAAGACACACAAACTGTTACAAATGGATGATCCAGTTGGGGGCCCACTGGGGATACTGTGGGAATCCTGCAAGGCCAGGTTGGGTCAGGAAGATCTAGTGGTCAATTTATAGCCAGGTTGGCCAAAGGTTCTCTCAGCCTAGAGAACCTTACACAAGTCCTCCTGGTCCACATGCCGGTTTTGATAATATAAATTGATCCCAAGGCCCTCAAATTCTTTCAGCTGTGCATCTTGAAACTTGCATTCCTTTCTGGAATAGTGAGCTCCCTAAAACCTCATTTTTTTGTATTGTTTTCAACACAAGTCTCCCATTCATCTATACTTTGTGCATTATTGGACACATCTCTCCTCTACCTGCACACATGCTGTTATCTCTAATCCCAGGCTTGACTTTCTTTTTAACATACTTCTAGGCTACTTCTGTTTTCCTGCTATTCAGTCACTGGCCTAAGAAATTGACTAATGCCCTATTATGTATACTAAGTGCAATAGTGCATTCTTTTATGAAACAAGAATATTCAAGAATTGCATCTAATGAAATGAAGGTGGTATATTTTTCTTATGAACCAAAGTACCAACCAAAACTCTGACTGTATGGGGATTGTCTGCTCTGTCCATTTCATATACTGATGCTTGTGTTTCTTAACAAAAAGAGGCAGGAGCTGAAAATAGGAATAACAGGCACAGTAGATTTTGGGGTTTAGCAGCCACCAATTATTGGTTGCTGAGGGACTGCCAATGCCTACAACCAGTGTCCTCTTTTTCTACACTGGCAAGGCCTGGATTTTGCTCTGGCATTTGCCCTGTGCTATAAGACATGGTCAATCCTGATGGATTTCAGGCAAGCACAGACCTCCCATCTCCTTGGGAGTCATTGATTTAGGAGGGGAGTGACCCAGTTCTAGCCAATGAGATATGTGTGTGTATCTCCTGGGACTCACAAGAGGAAGAAATGGCACGAGAAGGAGAAATGGCTCTTTTTCTTCTCTGGATAGTGAGTATCTGCACATAGTATCTAGTCCCAAAGCAGCTGTCAAACACGACAAACGGGCAAGGAAATGCTGAGGGTGGCAGGCCAGAAAGACGGAAGGAAGTGGGCCCATAACAGGTCCTTTAACCAACCTGGAACTACATCACCTTTAAATTCCTTAAATTACAAGGTAATTGGTTTTATCATTCTGTAAGCTATTTTGAAATGTAAAATATGGTTCCTTTCAGACAAAACCGTATTTGTTAGCACATTTCACCTAGTCTATGACTTAAAATGAATTTGTTTATAAACTCAGAAACTCTGTCTACTAGCCTATGAATTAAAGCAAAAAGACAAATACAAAAACCAAAAAAACCCTCAGTGTTCTCTGTAGGACACAGATTTTCTAGGTTAAGTGAGGTCTCATGTCAGGAAACTAGAAAGGCTTTGTGGCATTTATTAGATCTGGAAACTAGGGGACTCCAATTACATCATAAATCAAATACTCAGGCAGTCTTTACAAGCTGTAATGAACTTAGACAGCCAGATGATGTCAGCACCAAGGAAACTGGGCTTCCATGAAGCTAAAGCTTGGCGCTGGGGACGAGGGTATTCCATGTAAAAACTGCCCAAGTGTTTCAGATGTCCTCATCTGCTGACGTTAGCACTGGACATTATGGAAAACAGCTGATCCAACTAACATGGCTCAGCAAAGAACTTTCATTAAAGGACATATGGTTCTAACCTGAGGCCTTAAATTTCACATATGCAATTTTCATTGAATTCAATTAAGTTTGGGGTTTCACAGTGCTCAGAAAGGGTATCAGGTGGCAGGAATACCTGCTAACAAGATTAATAATTGTATTGTAAAGTGGCTCAAATTTGCAAGGATTATCACAACCTCAAGAATCAGAATTTTTGTTTGGCCTCTGTTCAACGATCCTGATGATAGTTGGTGAACTCAAATTACTGCACATTGTACAAAGCTTTAAGCAAACGAGGGGCCAGCATCTCAATGAGAAAAATAACAAGGCAAATGTTTAGCAAGGAGGTCTCATACACAGCTGTGTCCAGCAGCTGCTCTTTTTAATATTCCTTTCACAGGGACCCAGGCATCACTCTGCTGGTGGCTTCTGGGGTAGTAGATGGGGAAAGAGTAGTCACAGTGTGTGTAGGGGTACAGTCAAAACCCCACAAAGGTTTGGAAAACTCTTTACACCCAAATATCAAAAGGGAGTGTCAAAAAGCACATGAACAGATGCACATCATAAAAGGATGCACCAGGTAAATTCAAATTAACAACCCTAATAAGATACTACTTTAGTCTTATCAAGATGGCTACAAACCCAAAGATGAACCACAAGTGTTAGCAAGAATGTGGCAAGTTGGAACCTTGATATGTTGCTGGTAGAAATGTGAAATGAAGTGGCCACTTTAGAAATCAATAGTAGTTTAATGAAATATTGAACATGGAGTTACCATATAAACCAGCAATTGTACTACTAGATATATATCTACCCAAGAAAAGTGAAAATACATATCCATATAAAAACATGTACACAGCCGGACATGGTATATACCTGTAGGCTCAGAACGTTGAGGTGGGGGATCACTTAAGCCCACGAGTTCAAAGTCAGCCTGGGAAATGCAAGAAGACTCCATCTCAAAAACAAATACACACAAATGTTCATAGCACTATTCATAATACCTAAAAAGTGGCCCAATAAGCCCCAAATATCTGTAAACTATAATGGATAAACAAAATGTTGTATATCCATACCACAGACAATGGTTACAATGGACAAAAAAAAACAATAAAAGGAATAATATGGATGAATCTTGAAAATTCTATGCTCAAAGAAGCCAATCACAAAAGGACAAATAATATATGCTTTTGTTTAAACAAAATAGCCAGATTGGGCAAATTAAAAAAGAGAGAAAATATCAGCAGTTCCCTAGGATTTGAGGTGGGCGACAGCTAAGAGATATGAATATTTCCCTTCGGAGTGATAAAAACGTTCTAAAATTGCATTGTATCCACATAACTCTTCAAATATAACACAAACTACTGAAGTGGACACTTGAATATGTCAGTCTCTCCCTGTGGGAGACTGAGGCAGGAGGATAGAAACTGGGCAATTTACTAACTTAAGTTTTTCACGGGGAAAAAAAAAGCTGAGGCTATAGCTGAATGTGAAAGCTCATTCAATCCTCAGCACTACACAAACAAATACAAAAACAGTATGGTATGTGAATTATATCGTAATAAAGGTACTTAAAAGGAAGGAGAGAAAGCCAGGAAGTTGAGTTATGAAAGACAAGAGAAACAGTCTAAGAAAGCCAAGTCTAAGAAACTAGTCCTAGCTGAAAAACCAGACGATGGGGCAATTCACATGCCTTTGACTAGGTGCAATGATGAGAAGAACAAGGAGCTCACCTATTCAGACGTAGGGCAGCATTCCTTGGCATGACCACCCACTCCACCATCAGACATCTACTTAAGTGGCTTTCAGCCATTGGCCAAGTTTCTGCTCTGGGCTGCTTGACATCTACTAGCCGTGATCCAACTCAATCACTGCTTCCTACTAGTTCACAAGGAGACAATGACCTGACAAGAGTTCAAAAATAACACACTAATGACAGAAGGGAGTAGCTACAGTAATGAAGGTGGACTTCCCTGTAATGCCTTTACTACCCTACTGCATCAGAACACGTACAAATCCTGGGCAGTGTCAAACATGACCCACCCAGAGATCGTACTTCTAGAATTCCAAGAGTAGCTGAATTTAAAACAAAAACAAAAACAAAAACAAACCCTGGCCTTCATGTTAGATTATCACATTTTAAGCAAGAAAAGAGGATCATCACATTAGGGACAGAATTACACGGACTGAAGTTTTAGCCATAGTAGTTTTTCTGTTGCAATAGATTATAATAGTCCATAGTTTATAGATCAACGACACAGTTACTGTGAGGATGCAGCTTTTCCAATCAAAACCAGAGAAAACTCCCCACAAATCAAAGAGAGAAAAAAGGGACTTAGGTGTGCTCTCCATGGTTTCGGAGGGATACCTACTTGTTCATGAGAGTAATATTTAAGGTTTAAAAAAAGACAAAGGCAATCACATAAAGAATAAGAGCATTGTACATTTCACTCATACACAGGGAAGCAGAGAAGCAGCACACAGCCCTCCTTGGCTTCTAGAAGGGCTCTCTATATAGAGGTGTTTGGAGGAACTTTGGGGAAGTGGTGTCAGGAAAATAGACAAAAGGAATAGGTAAGTGGGTCCAAAAGGCAAGGAAGGTTAAAAACTGCGGAAATTTTTTGGGAAAGTAAAATAAAAAGGAATAGCCACTGTCAGTCCTTTTGGTTGGGAAATAGCACGTATGCTAACATTTGGGTGCAAGAAATGAGGTACAGGAAAAGGCTACAACAGGTGAAGCTGTAGTTCCAAAGCTGAACAGAGACTGGAAGGCAGCAGAGAAATTCAGTTTAAAGAGAGGAAAGTCAATGGGCACAAAATAAAACCGGGTAAGTAGATTTCCCAGAATATGGGTATCAGAAACTGGGAGGAAGCCCTGTGCCTGTGTAGATAAAAGTTAAGAAAACTGAAAGAAGATTCCTTTAGTCCAATAATAAGCTAGATGAAGGTATGGGTTGGGGAAGTCTAGGAAGAGGCCAGGGAGATTAGAGTCCAGGGGAAGGAGTAACAGAAGTCTGGGGCTGGAGGCTGAGCTGAGGGGAGCTGTGTGCCTGGACCAGAGATTGAATAGAAACAGTGATACTGGGGAGAACCCAGGGGACACGACACTGACAGATTATGAGAGGCACCCAGGATATAAGTACCTGGTTTACAGGAAGAGTCAGAGACTGAGGCTTAGTTTGAGGGATGGGGGGCTCTCAGCCAATGAAGCAGTATGTTTCTAAATCCTAGAAGGCTGATCAACCTGCCCAGAAGGAGGAAGGCCCCAGGGGCTGAAGACAGGGTTTTGTCTCAGGTCTGGGACAATGTGAAACGGGCCCGGTCACGAGGAGGGTCCGGGAGTCTGGAGAAACCAATGGAGAGTTCTTCAGGGTCTGAGAGGGAGCCACTGGTGGGAGGATTGGTGTAGGGGTGACAGGTCTTGGGGTGGACGAACCCAGGCCAAGGCACGGCCAGTCATGGGGAGGGGAGCTTCCGGATGCCGGACGGACTGCTCAGGGGTTTCAAGTCTGGAACAGTATTCCGGGTCTACTAGGAGCCGGCCCCTGTAGGCTCCAGGTCCGAGAGCCAGGTCAGGGCTGGGGCTCCAAGAGTGTTAGACACCAGCTGGGCAGGTCCCGGGTGGGAGGCGCCGGTGCAGGAGGCCTCGGCAGTGAGGGCCTGACCGGCGGCTGCCGGCTCGAGAAGCCGAGGGCGGGCCCGGCCCGTGAGCGCCGCGAGGAGGCCCTCGGGTCCCGGCCCGGCCCGGCCCGGCTCTCACCTGCAGCACCACCTCTACGTCGTACGAGTTCCCCTTGCTCTTCTGGTGGCCGCGGAACTTGGAGCCGCTGTAGAGAAGGCTGGTGGCCACGCCGGGTTGCTGGGTGTTGATGGGCGGCGGCGGGATGAGAGAGGCCGCGGAGGCGGCCGAGGCACCAGCCGGCGGGGGACACTCTGTGCGGACCGGCATCGCGGGGTCCCCCGGAGCCAGGGCTAGGGGGAGGGGGTGAGGAACCGCTGTCGCCGCGCGGGAGCCGAAGAGGGTGGCCGGCAAGGGGGCGTCGGGCGCGCACGCGCGAGGTTGGTGCGGGAGAGCGGACCACCCGCCCGCTGCCTGTGGACCAAGCGCTCGGGCCGCCACCGGGACCCCGGGACCTGCGAGAAGGGCCTCCCAGTCCTGAGCTGGGTCCCCCTCCCCACTTGCCCTCGCGCACACATACACACCACCCCTTCCGATTGGCTCGGGTGCGCCGGGGAGGCGGGAGCAAATTCACGCGGCGCTTCCGCCCATTGGCGGGTGGAGAAAACTCGTGGCGGGGCGCGCGAGACGTCCTCTGGAATTTGTAGTCTTCTTCCCAAGTGCGGCGTGGAGGGGCGGGGCGAGGCACATTTGTGATGCTGATTGACTGGGGGTGTGCTCAGGGTGCGCTGCTGAGACGGCGCACCGTAGGTGTCAGGAGGAAGATGGCGGCGTCCAGGCGAGCGTGAGGGCTCTGAGAGAGTGCTGTGAGGTTCCGTACAGCTCGAGCGTGCTACTTAGGAATCCTCGCCCTGTGAGTTTCCTGCACTGGGATCTCTCACGGCTGGTCCTTCCAGGTCGTCGGGCGCGATGTGGAGGAGCTGCCTTCGGCTGCGGGACTGGAGGCGCCATCTCCTAAAGTGGCCCCCTGGTAACCTCACCGCTTCTGCGAGGCTGGGACCAGCCCCCCAGGCTCCAGCCCGCGGCTACGCACCTCCGACAGGTGAGGCCAGGACAAGTTAGCTTTTGACCAGCAGCTAAGCTGGGCTAAGCTAAACTGTGGGTTTTGGTCGTGCAGTTCCAAGTAGCTGAGGTAGAACTTAGGCCACTAAGTTATTCAGGCCATAAAGAGGCCTGTTATAAATGGTAGTGAAGCCCAGATAAGGATCGACTTGAACGGTCTCTGCGAAGTTGGCACAGTGGCAGCTTTGCTCAAAACTTAGAGCTTTCCTCTCCTCAGTAAAGGAAAAAGATGTCTTCCTTGTTTTCAGCAGGAGAAATTGAGGCTTTAATTCAGGACTTCCAAGGTCACATAGCAGGGAGCAAAGGCAGCACTGTCCTACCTCCTTTGTGTCCCCAGTACCGAGTTCCAGACCTGTCACAGAGGAAGCCAACCTTAACTCCCATACCATGCACTTTCTCTGCGGGTTTCAAGCACTCTGTTTTAATACCCTAGCGCAACTCTTGCCTTATCGGGAGGCAACTCGAGCCTCCTTTGTCCACCTGACTCTGAAGCCAGAAATGGTAGTGGCTCTTTCATTGCTACTGGAGAGACTTTGGGGTAAGAATAAGAGTGACTCACTTCAATGAATGACAAGTAATGACACTTTCCTGCCATGCAATTAGTTATTCTGTGTTGGGAACAAAAGGTGCAGTAATCTTCAAGACAGATTGATATGGTCCCTATCTGAATGATATTCACTGGCAAATGCAGAAGGTTACATTATGCTGGCCAAACAATGGTTTATAATAATATCTATTGTGATAAAGGAATTACAAAGAAGTCTATAAGATCACAAAAATAGCACCAATTTCCATGATGGGGGAGGGTTCCATGATCTAGAAAGGGTCTGGGACAAAAAGGCATTTAAATTGGGCCTTGATAGGTGGGTAAGAGAGGAGTTCAGGCTGAGGATACAGCTCACTGCAGGTGGCACTGCACCTGCCTCATAAGCACAAGGTCCTGAGTTTGAGCTCATATAATTAAAAAAAATGAAGAGTTCAGTGGAGAAAAGAATGAATACTAGGTAAATGCATGTCCAGGGATGATAGCAAGGTATGAGAGATCTTGCCATAATTCTGGCCATTTTAGGAAATTCAGAACTCAACAGGCAGTCTGGCATTGTAGCAGGAGTACAAATCTGGGATCTGGTGTTGGACACACCTGTAAGGACTGTGATCTTGGGCCCATGACTACTTTATTTGCTTCAGTGAATTAAAGTGCTATGTTGCTGGTGAGGATCCTTCTGACTATTAAATTCCATAATTTTGTATAAATGGGGAAGGAAGTTGAATGGAATACAGAGCAAGTGAAGGTGAGAAGGAGGAATGGAGATGATGGGGAGCACCTGTAGTTTCAGCTATCAGGGTGGAAGAGGCAGGGTGATCATTTAAGCCCTGGAGTTTGAGGTCAGCCTGAGCAATTCAGTGAGACCTCATCTCAAATAAATGTGGGGGGAGGGAGGAAAAAGCATCCTGGGGAGACATAGTACAAGCAAAAGGGACATATTAAGAAATTCACCAACTTGGCAAAAGCAAAAGGTTAACGTAGGTGAATGAATATTTCTTTCCATGTAGGAGCACTTGATCTGCCAAATTCTTTGGCACACAACAAGCCTGTAGTTTATACTTTAGGCTTCAGGAATGTGTAAATGAATGAATGTATGAGTGAAGCAAAGTGAGGAAGGGATAGGTACCTCAGACCTTGTGCTCTACAAAGGCCTTAACCAGTTTGGAGATCTCTGTGTGTCTTTGGAGTGGTGGAAGATTAAATTTGATCGAATCCCTCCTGATAAAGACTACTACTGTCAAACTGATTGAACTTGGCCCCTTAGGAATGACCATGGTATACTGAATGTTATCAAAAGGAGGAAGCAGCGTTTGGAAGGGGTCACTGAAGCACTGGAGAAGATGGTGCAGCAAGGAGGCTGTTGAGGCTCTCAGACTGTACTATCCTGGCAGATATCTGTTGACTGCTTGGGTGGGGGGCCCTCAGATGAAGCAGCATGTTGGCTGAATGCAAGCACTCAAGACAAGGCTAGAGGTCTCATCTCTACCATTAACAAGTTGTTTGTCATCTGAACAAGACATTGCCTGACTCAATGTCACCTCAGAAACATCACTGCCCTTGTTTTTCATAGAGTATATGGATATGGACCAATTGTGTAGTCTGTAGATCAGAATCCAGCTTGCCACCTGCTTTTGTCAAAAAAGCCATATTGGAACATAGCCATACGCATTCATTTACATGTCCTCTGTGACTACTGGCAGAGTTGAGTAGTTACAACAGAAAACTTTTAGCCCACAGCCTAGAATATTGACTGTTTGGCTCTGCAGACAAATTTTAATATCTCCTATTCTAGATGAAGAGCAGTTTGGAAAATAGTATATGTATACATTTGTCCAGAAAAAAAAAATTAAGATTCTTTGCCCGAGCTGGCCTTGAACTTGTGCTCTGCCTCCCCTGTAGCTGGGATTATAGGTGTGTTGCACAGCATCTGGTTCTGTGTGTGGTTCTGGTGATTGAACACGGCCTTGCTCATGCTAGCAAGTGTTATACCCACAGCCCTGGCCAGGATTTTTGAAACAGTCTTATGGAACTATAGTTTATTTACTGTATAGTTCACTCACTTCATATAAAGTTGAGTTTTTGTATATTTACAGAGTTGTGCAATCATTACCACAATTAAGTGTAGAACTTTTTTTTATCATCCCCAAAAGAAATCTATAGTTTTTTGGGAGGGGGATTTAGCTCAATGGTTCTGGTGCCTGTCTTGCAAGTGCAAGGGCCCGGGTTCATCCCTGGTAAGCATATATAACAATGCTGGGTGTGGAGACTCACAACCACCAGCAGTCAGAACCACATACCACAGTACTGGGTGTGGTGGCTCATGCCTGTAATCCCCCAATTTGGGAGGCAGAGGCAGAAGGATTGCTGCGAGTTCAAGGCTGAGCTCAGGGCCAGTGAGCCCCTGTCTCAAACAAAAAAAAAAAAAGAAATCTGTAATTCTTAAATTTATCTGCCCTCACCCCTTCCATCCCTCTATTCCTAGACAACTCCTATTTTGCTTTCTTTCCAGAAAGATTTCCCCATTTGGGACATTTCACATTCTTTTTAACTGACTTTTTAAACTTAGCATTTTTCTAAGGTTTATTCTTGTTGCATCATATATCATTATTCCATTCTTTTTTGTTGCTGAATAACACTATTGTATGGATATATCATGGTTTGCTTATCTATCCATTGATGGACATGTAGGTTGTTTCTGCCCTTTGGTTACTATGAATAATCCTCTTGGAAATATTTGTATATAAGTTTTTGTAGGGGCTTATATGCTTTTATTTCCCTTGGGTATATGTACCTAAGAGTAGAACTGTTGTGTCAGATAGTAACTGGACTTAATATTTTGAGAACATGCCAGATTTCTATGGTGGTTGTACTGTTTTACATTTCCACGCCCAGTATTGTATGTGATTACCAGGGATTGAACCCAGGCCCTTGTGCTTACAAGACAGGCACCGGGAACCACTGAGCTATATCCCCGGCCCCTCATCTGTCTTTTTGATTATAGCTATACTAAAGGATGTTGGGTTTGAATGTGGAATTTTCACACAGGTTCATTATGATGAATGTTATTGTACATTTTTTGTGTACTTATTATCCATGGGTATATTTTCTTTGAAATGCCTATTCAGACCTTTTGATTACTATTATTATTATTATTATTATTGAAATAGAGTCTCGCTTTTGTAGTTCAGGCTGGCCCTGAGCTCCCTGTGTAACACAGGTAAACCTGGAACTAACAACAAGCCTCCTGCCTCTGCCTCCAGAGTGCTGGGATTACAGGCATGAGCCACCACACCCGGTTTGAGCATTTTAAATTACATTGTTTCTCTTTTTATTGAGCTGAAAGAGTTCTTTATATATTTGGACTAAAGGATTTTCATATCGGAAAACAGTTGTTCCAAACTGCTCTAAGATTTCAGATAGAGGGCCGGGGAGTTAGCTCAGTGGTTCCGGCGCCTGTCTTGTAAGCACAAGGGCCAAGATTCGGTTCCCTGGTAACCACATATCATACTGGGTGTGGAGACTCACGCCCAGCAGCAACCAGTACCACATACCACAGTGCCGGGCATGGTGGCTCATCTCTGTAATCCCAGCACTGGGGAGGCAGAGGCAGGAGGATTGCTGTGATGTCAGTTTGAGGCTGAGCTCAGGGCCAGCCTGAACTACAAACTGAGACCCTGTCTCAAAAAAAAAAAAAAAAAGATTTCAGATAGAATTTTGGCTTTAAGACTTAAAATCCACCAGATGGCACTGCTTTAAAAGGACAAACGAGTTGAACAACCCTGGGCACTTCCTCTTTGTGGTGCACACTGGGAAGTGTAGTTCTTTTTTTGTTGTTGTTTTTTGGTTTTTTTGAAACAAGGTCTTGCTTGTAGTTCAGGCTGGTCTTGAGTTCACTATGTAGCCCAGGCTAGCCTTGAACTCACAGCAATCTTCCTGCCTCTCCCTCCTGAGTGCTGGGATTACAGGTGTGGACCACCATGCCCAGCATTGTGATAGGTGGTACCCAGGATCAGATTTAGAACCTTGTGCTTGCTAGGCAAGTGCTGGAACCACTCAGCTAAATTCCCAGCCCGGGAAGTGTAGTTCTTGAAGTTTTTTGAAAATTAAAGAGAGACAAGCCTAGAAATTGT
This sequence comes from Petromus typicus, assembly GCA_004026965.1. Lineage (NCBI taxonomy): Eukaryota > Metazoa > Chordata > Mammalia > Rodentia > Petromuridae > Petromus > Petromus typicus. The sequence continues at coordinate 6,181 of PVIR01027534.1, read as the reverse complement.
GACTTGTAGAAAGATCCTCACTGGTTCATAAAGACCAGAACAGAGCTGGGTGTGGTAGTGCGTGGCTGCTTGGGAGGCTGCGGAAGGAGAATCACTCTGCACACTCTGCACAACTTAGTGAGAGTTGTCTTAGAATTTTAAAAAAGGACGGAGGGGACTGGGGATTTAGCTCAGTGGTTCTGGCATCTGCCTGGCAAATGCAAGGTCCTGAATTCAATCCTTGATAACCATATACAATAATTCCAGGCATGGTGGCTCATGCTTACCAACAATCAGTACCACATACTGTAGCTGTGCGTGGTGGCTCATGCCTATAATCCCAGCACTCAGGAGGCAGAGGCAGGAGGACTGCTGTGAGTTCAAAGCTTAGCCAGCCTGAACTACAATGTAAGACTCTGTCTCAAAAAAAAAAAGAAAGAAAGAAAGAAAAGGGTGGAGGATATGTAGCTCAGTGGTAGAGCACTTCCCTAGCACATGTGAGTCCTTGACTTTAATCTCTGGTACTGGGGGGAAAGGTGTGTGTGTGTGTGTGTGTGTGTGTGTGTGTGTGTGTGTGTGTGTGTGTGTTGTATTTAAATAGCTTGTCATAAGAAAACAGTCTCAATAAGCAGAGAACTATTTATTTATTCATTTATTTTTGTGGTACTGGGCATCAAACTTAGGCCCTTGTGCTTCCAAAGTAGGTGCAATACTACTTGAGCTAAATACTTGGCCAAGAGAAAACTTTCAAAACTTTCCCAGGTGAAAAGTGCTGTGTGAAAATTAATATATTTTAGGTCCTGTTTCCCTCTGAAGATGCTGTAGTCTATATAGAGAAACAAGTGATTCTCTGTGCTACCTCTAGCAATTCTCTCTTGGCTCCATCCTCCACCTGGTACCAGGGATTTTATTCACTATTATATCCTAAGTTCTTAGAATAGTCCCAGGCATATGGTAAGCATACAATAGGTTTTTTTGTTTTTTAATAATTTGGGCCTTAGTTTTGTAGGTATGATTGTGAAAATGCAATTTTGAGCCCTTTGTCTTTAAGCTTTAATTATAGCAAATGAGATTGATGGAAGGAACTGATATGATATGGAAAACATAAAAATAGTATGTTTAGAGCTGGGTGTGGTGGCATGTAACTGTGATCCCAGTACTCTGAGAGGCTGAGGCAGGCAGATCACGGATTCAAGCCTAGACTAGCCAATTTAATAAGATCTTTTTTCACAATAAAAAAAGGCTACAGACTTTTCCCTGATCTTGAAAGAAATGTTTGGAGTTGACCACATAAACAAGCTGATTAATTAGGTTAATTAGTTGGAGGGTGGATGGGAAGCACCCTTGGAAACTTTACTTTCTACTCCACACATGCACGGGAACACAGGATTCCCACCCGCCCCTTCTTTGAGGGGTCAGAGTCAAAGCCCTTCAGAAGCCCTTGCCTGAAATTCCGCCCTTTGTGCTGGCCCAGGGGTGGTACAGGGTTGGGCAGGGGAGTGGGGACTGTGCCTAGAGAGGAGAGGATGTGAAAAATCTGTCAGGTCACAGGGACTGTAGCTCTGGAAGTGCCTGATCAGATTTGCCCTTGGGCTTAGGGACTGAGGGAGCTGGAGGTGTGGCCAACATGTCCTGATCCTCCCTCATCCTTGGAGAGCAGAGGCCCCCTCCTCTAGCTTTAATCAGAAGCTTTTGATTACCATAGAGTAGGGCAGATCTTGAATAGGTGGTAGGAAAATCAAGCCAATCAATCAGCATTAGCAGCAATGATTCAAGCTGGTCTTTTCCCCCGCCTGAGTTCTTTTGATATTATTTTAAACTGCCTTTCTGAAAAATCTTTCTTACAGAAAGGAAGAGGTTTTATCAGAATGTTAGCATCACACAGGGTGAAGGTGAGTCTCTAAAATTTTGACTGTTCCCTTTCTTTTTCTTTTTTCTTTTTTGGAGAATGGTTAGAAACATTTTTCATGTCCAGCCAGTTCAGTGGTGGGATTATCCTTTGCACTTTTGTCAGATGTTTCTATAAGGTACTTGGTTGTCTTTGTCTGCACCAATTCAAGTGGCTAAATATAGGAATGGTCACTCAATTCTTCTTCACAATCCCTGAAAGTTTTTCATTTGATCTTTCAAGGTGGCTTTGAGATAAACCTGGACCAAAGGAAGCTGAAAACTCCTCAAGCCAAGCTCTTTACTGTCCCCAGCGAGGCCCTGGCCATCGCAGTGGCCACTGAATGGGACTCCCAGCTTGATACCATCAAATTCTACACCATGCACTTGGTAAACAAATTCATAATGCTGACCTACACCCCAGTGTCTACCAGAGGCTTCCTAGGGTGCCTGAAAAAATTTTGACTCTCCCAAATTGTGACAAGTCCAGGGGAGGGACTGAGAGGAGGGGTAGGTGGCTTCCTGTCATACTTACCTGCTGTCAGTCATTGAATGGGCCAAGTTCCTTCCTTGTCGTGCCTGGCCATAAGCAGTTCTCTCTGTTTGTGCTAGGTGGCTAGTTCCAAGACTCAGGACAAATGTCACCTTTGCTGCCTGTCCAATTCTCTTATTTTCAATTACAGCAGGTTGTCATTTTTTTCATCCACACTTAGACAATTCTTAATGGTCTGTTTTATGTTTGCACATTTATTGCCTGTCTCTTCCACCCCCTGGTGAGCAATAGAAGAGCAGGTCCTATGTCTGTTTTATTCACCAACCCCAGCAGAAAGTTTAGATGGTGCTCAGTAAATACTGGTTGGATGCAGGAATCAATGAGCCAGGTGGGGAAGGTGAGGAAGACTCTCTATGGCAGCCCCTCCCCCATACAGGTGGCTCACTGAGGCACGAGGGCACAGAGTGGTGTGAAAGGGTCAGCCAGACTCTTCAGGTTCAGATTGTGCAGCAGCGGTCACAGACCTATGGCATGTGTACTACAGCAGGCTCGTAGAGCCCTCTCTGTTAGCACATGAACTGAGTTGCCCTAGCAGCTGAGCACTGGATAATTCTTTTCCCCCTTAAACTCAGTGTTCAGGTTTAATTGCAGTGTTGGCACTTGGTGATAAATGAGTGGGTTTTGGGTTGCAGTTTGGGCCCTCGGCCTCTGAAAGGTTTGCCATCACTGCCCTCCAGCCTCTATGCTGTGGCCTCTCCCCATCCTCAGTTCCACGTCTCTATCTGTGAAGGATAAAGGAGTGGCAGTTTCCATGTGATAGAACTGTGGTCAGGATGAGATGAGAAAACACACAGAAGCCCTTGACTGGGCGCAAGTCGGGTTCTCAGTCAGCACAGAAGCTAATTGTCGCGCTGTGACCAAGAGACCCAAGCAGCCTCCCGCAACTTCACTGCCTGCTGAGGCCCCGCCTTCTCCTGAGCTTTCTGATAAAATTAGAGTGATTAGGGTTACAAACTAATAGAGCAGCCAAGAAGCCTAATTAATAACAAGGCAAATCAAGAAACAGAATCTTGATCACAGTTTGGATGACTTGTTAAAGCTCTTACGGGAGCCAGCTGGTAAACTCTGGTCAGGTTTGAGGTCCACAAGTATTATATATCTTATTAAATGTATTAGTGGATATTTTCCACTTCTCTGGGGCCTCAGTTTCTTTTGTCTTGTTTTGTTTTGCTGGGTTTGGTTTGGTTTTGCAGTGCTGGGGATCAAACTCAGGGCCTTGCATTTGCAAGGCAGACACAGTGCCACTGAGCTAAATCCTCAGCTAGGGCCTCAGTTTCCATAACTCTAAAAATGGGAATAATGGTGCCTGCTTCAGAGTAGTGTTGTGAGGATTAAGTGCAACACAGCAGAGCTTGGTATAAAAAGCATGAGACTTTGGGGACATTCACTCACCCAGCACTGCTCTTGAGAGTCCCCCAAGTCCCAGGAGCATTCGCAAATCCTCAGGCCTGGAAGCTGGCTGTGAAGATCCCAGGCTATGGACCCAGGCTTCTGTGTGCTGTCCGGTTCCGTGGCCTGTGACTGTATGCAGATGCAGCGCCCTCAAGGAAAGGAGGGCTTTTGCCTGAGCCCAGCAGCTGGTGACAAGGCACTTTCTGCCTTTGATTCAGACCACACTGTGTAACACATCCTTGGACAACCCAACTCAGCGCAGCAAGGATCAGCTGATCCGGGCGGCTGTGAAGTTTCTGGACACTGACACCATCTGGTAATTGACATTTCAATAAGCAGTCCCCCTGGACAAAGTGAGACCTTTGGGCTATTTGGCCACATACACCCAGGGAGTGCTCAGTGGGAGAAGAGGCAGGCCTGCTCCTCTGACCTCACAAGATAGTGAAGGCAGCCTGCTTAACTTTAGCACCTAGGTGCCCTAGTCCCTGGGAGGAAGCTTCTCTGGCTTCTAGAGCACAGTGTACATGCAGGGGGGGCTGGGGTGGGCTGGGGTAGAGGTGTATACAGCTCCTGCACACACCAGGACTAGGGCCAGCCACGCCCCAGGAAGGGCTCTGGCCCTGACTCCTGCCAGGTTCCCGATTACAGATGGTGATAGTTAGAGCTGGCCTCTTCCCATTCTGAATCTTCCTCTCGGGTTTGTATTCTTTGACTAATTGGCTAGTGATACTGAAAGAACATTGAATAAGCTGCTGCATAGTTAGGCAGCCCTGTACCCTCTGACCCTAATCTCAGCAATGAGATGACACAGGAAATTCGCATAGGTGCTGTGGGAAATAGCCACCCATAATGGTGATTTTGAACTTCCTGTGAGACAGCCTACTATATTTGTGCTAGGGATGACTTACTTGTAGGGAATAGAAATGAATTCAATCTAGTTCAGGCACAGAAGGGTTTCTTGAAAATTATACAGAGTTCTTGACAGGAAATGAAGGAAGTCAGACCACCAGGGATAAAAGCTGGATCGGGATGCCAGAGCTCTTCTCTCTTCTTCCCCTTGGATTCCATATAGAAGGAATAAAATGGCACAGTCTGGCCTCTAGATTGTCCATCTCAAGTTAGGCATCTGAGCCAAAAGGCAGCTGGATCCTACAAGGTAAAGAGGCCGTGTGGTCTACAGCTGAGAATGTGTCTTAGAAAGGATAAGGACAGACATGCCATGACTGTGCTTCTGGCCCAGCATTCACACCCAGTGGGTGTGGAATCCAGGATGTGGTTATTACATTGCATGTCCTTGGAATGGCACTAACGTAATGCTACAAGTTTAGTCTTGTCAAATGTTGGGGGAGGGGTAATTTTGTTGAGACAGATGTCGTTTTGGCTTTGATCTCACTGTGTAATGCAGGCTGGCCTCAAATTTGTAGTGATCCTCCTGCTTCGACTTAACAGCAATCCTCCTCCTAAGTGCTGGAGTTACAGGTGTAGCTGCCACGCCCAGCAGGACTGTGGTTTGAAAACCCAAGCTGACATTAAACATTCTTAGGTTTGTTAAAACTCAGAAGGCAGGCACAGCCCCAGAAGTTGTGATTACCTCAAGTGTGGGATGTGGCCTGAGAATATGCCTTGCTAGTAAATTTCTAGGTGAGACCCATGCCACTAGCCTCAAGACCATACTTTGAGAACCAGGGAACAAGACGGGGGGTGGTGAGCAATTTTATGCTGTTGCCCTTTGTGTTTTTCCTTTTCTATCACTGAATGAAGGAATTGTACTATTTTATTAATAAAGATGATTTTTACCATGAATTAGCTACAGGGTAGAAGAACCAGAGACATTAGTGGAACTTCAAAAGAATGAGTGGGATCCAATCATAAAATGGGCTGAAAAGAGGTAAGATATACAGACCTGCAAGAAAACATTGAGTGGGCCTGGTATTGGGCAGTGTGCTGGGGCCAAAAGATCACACTGAACACTCACACCTCTTGGTTAGCCACATCCTGAAGTCCTTGGGATTTGGTTCCTCTCTGTTACTTGACGATAAGTTCACTTTGTAAAAATATTCCTCTAATTTATTCCTGGCACCGTATATCTACTACTTAATGTACACGATACTGAACATAGTGAACATCTCTGTTTGCTCAAGAAGGACCATAGGCCCCAGGCCTTTTTCTAGTGGGTCAGAGCAGCAGTTAGTTTGAATCCCAGCTCTGCTGGTTCATTTGGGTGATCTACTGAGTTGATCTCATTGAACTTTATTTTTCTTGTCTCTAATCATTCTTGTCTCTCAGGATATTGAGAAATAAGTGAATTGACAAATATAGTGCTTAGCATTCTGCACAATATACAGTAAATGTTCTAATTTTGGCATTTTT
>PVIR01027533.1:7774-22923 GCA_004026965.1 Petromus typicus | reverse complement strand
GAACCACTGAGCTAACTCCCCGGCCCTCCCAATCTATTTTTAACTGATTCTTTTGGTACATTCCTTATTGATAATTTGTACCTATACCTGACACTTCTCATTTTTTTCCATTCCCCTGACCTCTCTATAACTCCCCCACCCCTATATACAGAAACTTTGTTTCCTCTTTTACCATCAAATTTTCCCTTTCCTTTCTTTACTTTCTCTTTCCCTTCTCTTTTCCCTTTGAACATTTTCTTCCTATTTCACCACACTTATCATACATTTTGGAGCTTCTGTACACCTTCAGTTTCTTATACCAGAGAAATGACACTGCATTTACACATTTGTGTCCTATTTATTTCACTTATGAGTATGTCCTCAAGGTACATCCATTTGAGAATGAATGACTCAAATTTATCATTCTTTATGACTCAGTAACACTCCATTCTATCAAAAAACCACATTTTCCTGATCCAGTTTCCAGTTTGTGTCCAATTTATAAACAGATCAAGTTCCCAGAAAGTATATTTGCCTTTGAATTGTTTACAATTACAGTTTTAAATGTATTTTTAAATGTATTTTTAATAGTTTTAAATGTATTTTTTTCATAGAGATAATGTTTTAAAAGAGGTTAGATGCCCAGGCTGGCACAAGAAATGTGAAGTGAGCGTCATGGTCATGAGCTGGAGGGTCTCTGACCAAATAACTCAATGTGAAGTCAACAAGGGTCTGTCCATCTGTTGCTCTGTCCGGATTACTCAGCACCAGAGAGAACATTATGGTGGCTGAATCTTGGCATGTTCTTCATTTAAAGGAGAAAGAAATTGAGCCAAGAAAATGGTTTAACAGGACCCAGCTTCCAGTCACCAGACAGGGTGGATGGGGGTGGGGGTGGGGAGTGGCATGAACTGTAAAGCACAGATTGTCACCAACCATAAGTTAGAAACTTTGGGAAGCTTAGTGACTTTCCTGTATTGAATTATTTTATACCAGTTCCCTCCACTGATTAGTAGGATAATCATTAAGACCAAATGCTTTAGGGAGTCTTCATGGAAGGACAATGCCATTTGTGACCCTAAGACATAGTGATTTAAAATGAAACCATTCCATGTACCTCTCTACATCTAGTGAGAGACAGAGGGAAAGGTAGGGCGATAGAGGGGACCCCAAAGCATAAAGAGAAAAATATCTTTCATCAAAAAGAGAGGAAGGGGGCCGTGAATCCACATCACCAACTTGCAAGCATAGTGTTTATGAGAGAACTACACTGACTTTCACAGAGAGTGGGGTTTATCTCCCTTGTTGGCAATTTAAGAGACAAAAATAATTGAAGATCTGGTCACTTGAGATTCATCATCAATAACATTAAATAGGCACAACTGTGTAAGAGAAGAGTCTAACTTTGTTCTCAGCTTTGGCTCCCCCTTGGAATCATCTGAAGAAGTCCAGCTGTTCTACTGCCTAAGCTACACCTTAGACTAATGCCTTCGGGAGTCCAGGACCAAGGCACTACAAGTTTTTAAAGTTCTTCAGATTATTCCAGTGAATGACCATGTGGAAAACCATTTTAATATCAACGACTCCCAGGTATCCTCAATTGAACAGAAAGCCAGTGTGATCTCTGCAGAGCTCTAGACACTCCAAACTTGAAGCCTCTTCTTCAAATTTCTGTTTATCATTCAATTCTCCTTCCCCCAAAAAAATTTTGGATAGAATTTAAGAGTAGATTCAGTTAGACTCTCTATTCATTTTATAATTTTATTTCCAAAGGAAAAATATTAGTGTCTTAATCAATGGAGAAATGCTCCAAACATTTTATGTGAAAATTTAAAGCCCATCTTAGAGATTAATTTTTCCCACCATGTGCCAAGCACTGAATGGGACATCGAAGATAAAGCCATCCTAACTATAGCTTCATGCCCTGCAAAAGAAAAGGTGTGATAGCCAGAGTTAGCAGGAAAGCCTTCAAGGTAGAGTACAGCTGAGCTCCCGGCCAGCCCTGGTGAAGGGTAAGCGAAGACCTACACGTGTGAGGACTGGGTCACCTGTTTTAAATCATTATGTTTTAAGGTCACAAATGTGGATACCAGGAGTGCAACCCTGCTCTGAGGGTGCGGCAGCACTCTGCCAGCTGAATTATATTTAGTTAACATACTTTGAAGTGTTTTCATCAGCTCTGCCTTCAATATCCTTGCTATTATTAGGAGTGTCAACGTTCTGGGTGAGTTGGTGTGTGCTTGCCTGTGCACACGGCTACTTGTTTGTCCCCATCCCTAGGATAACTGCTATTATTACCTGTTGTTTCATGAAATCACTTGGAATGAGTTCTCTGCTGATTTGCACTTTTAGGAAGGAGACTGGTGGATGTGGCCCTCGGAAAAATCTGCCTATATGACTGCTGTATCCACGTCACTTCTCTCGTTCCTAAGTTGCTTCGGGGGGCTTGGGAAAGCAATGCCTCACTGTACTGTAAGTATGTTGTCTTTTTCTGCTTTGACAAAGCTGGGGTCTCTGGTGTCTCCTGGCAGAGTCCCTGATCTTCCTAGAACTTGTGTCATTAACCGTGCAGTGGGGTCTGACTGTGGAAAATGCAGAGCACATTAAGCAGTAAAAAACAGCCCAGGTATTGAAAAGTCTCTGCATAGGAAACAAGCTGCTCTGAAGATTCCGTTTACATATCTGACATCCCACTTCTCTCACCTGCTCATCCCTGCAAAACATTCTAGCCACGTGAAACCTGAATTCCCCTTTTCCCTGTCCCTCCCCACAGAAGCCTCCACATATACTTGAGGTCTAGGATCAGTCCTGATGCCCTGGGAGGCACAGATTTCTGCAGGCACATTCCTCTCAAAGAACTGAAATGGAAAGAGAAAACATGCAAAGGACAGGCAGCAAGTGAGCCACACAATGTCAGGTAACTCATTCTTACAGTCTCAAAACTGCTTATAGGCACTGACTCATTTATAGAACAGTCTCCTGGGCTGCGCACATCCAAACAATACTTTGAAGGGAACTAAGTTCATCAGCACAATTTGTCTGTGTCTAGGTATGTGTGTGATGTGAGTAAGAGGTCCAGGCTTAAGCGTCTATTGCGTGGCTTTTAAGCAGGTGTAAACAATTCAGACATTTCTGTTTCACACAGTTCTTAAAGCACTTTAACTGGTCATGCTAAAAGCCCCACAAAAGCACTACTCTAGAAATACGAGGTCCACACTGCGGCATAAACAGGCAGGCTTGTTGGTCTGAAGCTGTTATCTCTCAGACGTTCATCGCCGAGGCCACCTTTGTGAGCTGCCTGGGCCTGCAGCTGTAGAGGTGCAGTGCAGCAGGTGTTGCTCCTTTTCTGTTTTGGTAGCACCCTCATACAATAGGTCTTACGTCTGCATGTCTCCCTAAAAGCCCTGCTTATGGATGGGGATAGTGGGGAGGTGACTGAACTGTGAGTGTGTGGTACTGAATTAGTCAACCAATTAGTTTAGCACAGTTCTGGGTGTGGACGATGGATTTACTGAGGAGGGAAGATCCACCCTGGGTGTGGCTGACACCAACCAATAGATTTGGAGCCTAGATGGAATAAGGGGTGGGGGGACCCATGGCTTCCTGCTGCCATGATATGAACTGTTTTTCCTCGGCCAAGCCACCCTGTCCTGGAGCCAGCTGATGATGGAATGAAACCTCTACAAACTGTGAGTGAGAATAAGCCTTTGCTTCTTTAACTGACAGGTGTTGTGCGTATTGTCCTAGTAATGAGAAAGGAACCAAAGCACATCTTTTCCCAACAGACTTGTCCTAGGTATCCCAGCTCCTGCAGGGCTAGTCACAACAGCTCTGAGCCATTGGCTGGCCCAGGTCCCAAGCTGCCCCATGGGCAAGGCCTTCCTCTATCCGTGCACATGCGTGACTGGCTCCTTGAGCTTGTGCACCTCTATGCTGTCTTGTTGGACTTCTCCCGTCTTGCATCACTTGTAGAACCATTTTTTAGTAACTAATTTCTTGTACTGAAGTACTTGGAGTGGTTTCTGTTTCACTGGCCAATGGAACAGTTAACTGTTACAACCCAATCATATTATCTATAGTAAACATATATGTAAAATGTTTTAAAATTGCTGTTATGGTCTGAATCGTATTCCCCCACAAATTCCTATGGTGAAGTTCTCACCCCAGGATTTCAGAATAGGATTGTATTTGGGTCTTTGAAATAATTAAAGTGAAATCAGGCCCTAACCTTAGCCTGAAGTATCTTTAAAAGATGACGTTAGGACACAGATACAGAGGTCCGTGTGAGATTTAGGGAGAGACAGTCAGCTACACGCTGAGGAGACCGGCCTCAGAGGAGACCTCCTGACACCTTAGCCTCGCACTCCAGCCTTAAGCTCCTAGGGTGCAAATTGTGATTGTTGAAGCCACTGGGTACAGGCCTATGGCTCAATAATACTAGCAAACAAATACAAGTGGTTATCTATGAAATTGAAGGTAAATTACTTATAAGCTATAATGTCTTCCTATATAATATGAAGATAATCATACTCAGGTTATTATGAAAATTAACCCAAGAGTCTTAATATAGTACTTGCTGCAGTGCTTGCTGAAGTCTGGGTGTGAAATGTTTCCAAAGGTTCATGTGATAAGGCTTGGTCCTCACTGGAAGGTGGGGGAACCTTTAGGAGGTGGAGTCTAGTGGGTAAAGTTAAGTCATGAAGTACCCGGGACGAGGATATTGGGACCCTAGATGCTTCCTGTTTCTCTTTGCTTCTGGGAAGCCGTGAGTGCCAAGATCTCTGACACAGGTTGTGCCAGAACAGAGCCAAGCAACTATAGAAAGAGACTTCTACCACTATGAGCCAGGTGGGACTTTTCCTCCTTAAATATAGATTTACTTTATGTATTTTGTTCCAGTGAGGCAAAGCTGTCAAACATGGTGCTCAATAAAGTCCTGGGCATCATTGTGAATACTCATGTATGTGCAAAATGTGCTTGTAATGTTAACTGTGGAGCGGGCCTCGCCTCTCGGAGCATGTGGAAGGTCTTTAGATTGGATTGTCTGCATGTGTCTCCACCCACCCCCATTTTATCCTGAATTCACCTCATCACTTGTTTTCAGCTGCTAAACTAATTGCAGATGATTTTAAAGTCTATTGTCAAAGTTTCTTTTTAAAAGCATAAACATTATCACTCAATTGCAAATTCAATAACTCTTTTGCTGTTGCTACTGTTCTATTGTGTTCCCTGTTGCTCGGGCATAAATCCATGCAAAGGAGGAATGACATTGTGATTTTTCTGGAATGGCTATGACTAGTCATGGGGCATCAATTTGGGGCTAACCAGGAAAAGCTCTGCCACTAATTACTGCCTAAACGATTTCCTGAGGGCTCAAATGCAGACCCTCTAGACCATCCACAAGTCTTACCATGGAAATAGAAAGAACTACCTTTCCTAGAACCATTTGCAGCTGAGTGGAGCTAAACGACCTGAGTCACAGCTGACCTGTGTTGTAGCCACCAGCTCCCTATTTTGTCACTACCTCAGATCTTTCTGGAGTGGTCAATTTGGAGCTGTCGCCAATCTGGCACAGAAGACTACCTGCTTCATCCCTTCTTAGAGGAATAGCAGAGTCTCTACCTAAAAGAATGAAGCCCTAACAATATAGCTTGTAGCACTGTGTGATCAGAAACATGTCAGGGAAATGATTAAATAAAAATATTTTTTATACAAATGATGGAAAAATACTAACTTCCAAACAAGGAGAATGCTTGATTTTTTTTTTTCCCCCTTTCAGCTAGAGCTTTGGGAGTACAGGAAAATAATGTGTGATCCTTTGTAAATAGAATTTTCTGTGAAGACCCTTCATATTCAACTAGTAATCCCAAGCTTGTATTTTGCATGTGCATGTATTATTTATCATCTAGGTGACCATACTATATGTACAAGTTCTCAGAGAGAAAAAGAAAAAGGAAGGCATAAAATAAATACAAAGGGAACTCTAAAAAGCATTTGATCTACTTTGTATTTTAAAAGCAGAAATTTATCATTTCATGATTTTTGCCCTCCCAGTGGTTCACTACCATATGGTACTAATTCTGTCTGGAATATAAAAAATAAATGTCAACTTTCAATTCACAGTCACCAACCTTATATCTACCCAGAATATAATGGTTTTCTCTGTACATCACTCAAAAAATTTAAGGTTCAGGTGGTTCCCTCTAAATCACTAACCTTCTGTTAAATAATTTGCCTATTGCTGGAAAGATAGCTCCCAAAATACTGTTTCTGCTTTTCCTCCTCATATTCTCCTTAGCATCGTGGCATGTTCCCCATAAAGAGTCCATGGCTGGTTAAGATACTTTGCTGTTGGATTCCAGACTGTATTAATAAGTCTAACAAGACAATTTTTAGTAATACTCAAGAATAATAGCACTCCTATTGTGTGTTTAACTAAGCAAACTTGGTAAAATAATGAGAAAAAATATACATTTTGTCAGCTCTAGGGAAAAGCACATTCCCAAAGATGAGTTTGTTTAACTAAACTTTTAAAATATGCATATCGCTAATAAGATTTCAACTAACTTAGTGTTTCATCTTATTTTATTTTTGATAGTTTTCTGAAGTCTAGAGGAAAGTTTCACTTTGTATTGCATAAGCCAAAGCTGCGCTTTTCATTTACAAAATAAGAAAAGGTGTCCAGTGTTGTCTCCCACTGTGACGAAAGCTGATATGGTCTCCAATTCCAATAACTTATATAAAATTTTGATTGCCTTTTTGCTGAGAGACCTGGCCATTCATTGGTCTCACCACCATTCAGTGATTCAGTATCAATTCAATTATCTGATTCCAGTGTATTAGAAAGGTAAAACAAATCAGATTCCAATAAAAATAAAAGCCAGACTCAAAAAAGACCAGGCAATAATATTGCTCTTGTAACGTGCCAAACATTGATCTGGATTTATTTCTAATATCTCATTTAAATCCTCTAGCAATCCTTGATCTAGGCTTTTGTCTTCATTTCAAGGAGGAGAAAAATTAAAGTATAAAATAGCCAAATAAATCAAAGCCTAAGACTGGCCTCTTTGCCTCCAGTCTGGTGGACCACCACCACAATCTTTCTCCTGGGGAGCAAGTGTTCGGGCATTCTCTTGACGTCCAGGACGAAGTTTACACTCACTATCAAGTTTGTCAAGGTCTTCCATGATCCAACCCACTGACTCCTTGCCTGACATGTTTTCCATTCCTCATCTCGATGCCACTCTTCGTCACACTCAGCCTCTTTCACCTCCATGGGCACGCCATGCCTACTCTTGCCCCTGGCTTCTGCTCTGCCATTGACAACACTCAAACTGTCTCCAAATAAAATATAAGTAAATAAGCTTGGGAAGTAGCTGGGCTCCTGCATCACCTGCACTGCTCTTGCTAATTCCTGCTGGCCCTTCCAATCTGAACTTAGGCACCCCTTCTCCAGGAAGCCACCTCTAAACCCCCGCCACCTGTTTGCTGAGGTCACCAAGTCCTGTGACCTATCATGGAATCTCACACAGTGCCTTCTCCTTAATCTCCAGTGCAAGTGTCTATCTCTTCGGACAGTGACTTCCGCGAAGAGAGGAACTAAGACTGTTGGGTTCTTCTGGCATCCCAATGCCTCATATACAGTGTAGGATAAATGTTTATTAGATGTCTAGATGATTAAGAGAATAATATTTGTATTTAGAACTTTGTTTTAATGACAACATAGCTACCATTTTGTGGCAACTGTTTCCATAACACATCATTCAGGATGACACCATGGCAGGTCGTGAGGGAATATTCAGGGCCAAAGATAATATGGCTTTTTGATCATCCCTGTAAATGACAAGTAATTTTTATTTCAATGTTTGAAATTGAACCATGGGCCTTTGCTCCTCAGCTCATGTATTTTTTTTATTTTGAGACTGTGTGCAGACAGTGGTCCAGTCTAGGCTCAAATTTGTAATCCCACAGTTCAGAGATTACAGGGATAGTAACTTAAAGCATCCATTTCTAACACAAAATACAGACAGGGAAGCACAAAATACATATAGAGTGTTTTTGGTTAAACATAGACTTTGAGGGCCAAGGATTTAGCTCAGTGGTTCTAGCACCTGTGTTGCAAGTGCAAGGGCCCGGGTTCGATCCCCAGAAACCACGTACAACAATGCTGGGTGTGGAGACTCACGCCTACCAGCAAATCAGAACCACACACCACAGTGCTGGGCATGGTGGCTCATGCTTGCACTAAGGAAGGAAAAGCAGGAGGATTGCTATGAGTTTGAGGCTCACCTGGGCTACATAGTAAGCTCAGGGCCAGTCTGAATTACAAAGCAAGCGCTTGTCTCAAAAAACAAAACAAAATTGTAGACTTTGAAAATGGTTTCTAAGTTTGAGTCAGGTCCACAAATAGAGAATAATATCACTGTTCTCTGTAACAGTCAAATTTTATCTGGATCATCTGGAGCAGCTTTAAAATGAACAATGTCAACTTCCTAAGACTCTGAAGAAAACCATGTACTTGAAGGAGTACTTGAAGGACACAGTTCCATTGAATTTAAAGAAGGCTGAGAAATATAAAAGTCCCTTTTCCTAGTTCAGAGGCTACCACCTAGAATGCAGAGTTGATGCTTCCTCCAGATACACTGTTTTTAATGTTGGGGAATCAAACCCTGGTTTTGTATATGCTAATGAAGTACTCTATCACTGAGCTGTATCAGCCCACAAATACATCTTTACCAAACAAACAAACAAATCACAGCCACTAGGAGGAAGAGCCCAGATTCTAGTTAATTTGAGAATCACTAGGTTATCTCTGGATAGTAGGAATGGGGAAAGTTTTGGTTTTCTTCCTGAACCTCTCCTACATGTCCTAAGTATTCTACTATAGATAGTACCAAGTTATTAGATGGAATTATTCAAAAGGAATCCATATAACCACTTATTCAGAGTACTAAATAAAACTTCCAGTTAGAGTGTCTAAACTCTTACCTTCTGCTCGAGTGTTAAGATTGCACAAATCTCAGCTGGGTGTGGTGACACACACTCCTGTATTCCCATCTGTCTAGAAGCTGAGATGTGAAGATTTCAAGTCTGAGCCCAGGCCAGGCAAGTTAACAAAACCTTATCTCAATTTCTCAAAACAAAAAGAGCTAGATATATAGCTCAACAGTCCCTGAGTTCAAGCCCCAGAACTAGAAAAATATTCCAAGTGAAAAATTGAATAATCAGAATTTGTGTTTATTTGGGTTACAAACTCTGAAGTTTTTCCCTTTTTTTTAAAAAAAAATAGGGTTATAGGATTATAACAGTCATTTTAGATTTACAGTAATCTATATTCAGTGCAAAAGGTTAGTACAGTCCTGTGAAGAGCGAAACTTTTTTAGGCTCAACTCCATCCAAAGCTTTTTAAATGTTTTCTACAAGTCTACTAATGAGATAACACTATAGTAAGTCTTTTTCTATTGAACACCACCTCATGGACATCTTGGCATGGCAATATAATAGATTTCATGTGTCCTTTCAAACAGTTATATGGAATTCACTGTGGTGTGATGAGGATTTTACTTGTTTCCTAGGGGACACTTACTTTGCACTATTGTAACCACAGACATTTGGTGATGAGGTTCACCTGTTTCATCAGGACTTTTATGAAACAGAAGAGACCTCCCTTCAAAAGCCTGGTACCACAAAGATCACTGAGCAGCAGGTTAGGGAATGTTCAAAGCACAGCCTATCTTCCTGGACCATCCATTTTAGTCAATGGTAAATTTAAATTTTAATTTAATTTAAAGTATTAAGGTTTTTCTGATCAAAACAATTCACATGTGCTATAGTGAGAAGTAAGAAGTATATAGAACGGCATGGCAAAAGCAAAGACTTCAAAGACATTTCCCATTTTGAATTAAGTTCTAAGCTCCTCAAGAGTAACTTGACTTTGTTCTGTCATTAGAAATATTTCAGTGGAAAATTTTGAGAAGTACATGTTTAGGATCTTGGAATCTTCTGAATGCCTGGGAGAATTCCAGACCAACTGGGTACTGATTATAATAGTTAAATTTGGCTCTTAAAATAGCAAGCAGCCAGGAAAGAGCTCTCAAGACAGATTCCTCGAAGGTAACTCAAGGACACTCACGTGTGGAGCAGAGGGCAGAAAGAACCTGCCTCAGCCTCCTAGCTAGAGCAAGTCCAGCTACAAAATCGGTGGATGTGAGGACTCAGAGCCATTTCCTGTGCTCACAACCTGTGAAACATACGGTTGTGTGTACTGTGGTGTTTTGTGGTTCTTTTTCAAGAAGGTTTTATTTTTGAAGTTACTCTGCTTTCCAAATACTGGCTTTTTGACTAGAAAGTCAAAGTTCAAGCATAGCCTATTCAATGATCTTATTTTGCTTATGGGGAATATTTGAATGTTGTGATAATGGAACATTTGAAAAGATAGGTGAACTATTGTTAATAATACTAGCAGGTCAGAAGAATTATCCAACCCTTTTTTTTTCTCTCACTGAATTTCATCCTGTGCTTTAAACTAACTGCACATTGTCATAGTGCTTCCCAGCTTCCTAAACACCTTACATTCTGCTTATGCCTAAAATAGTTGCTTGTTACTATGCACGAATGTTTTGTTCTCTGCAGTAAGCCTGCCAAGCACAGTGAGTTTTGTTCAGAAGGAATTATTTTGCTTGTCAGAACACTTTACATAAAACAGCCTTAAATTCTGAAGGAGCTCCAAAAGCCTACACAGTGCATCAAAATAATCAACTGGCCACAAGCAGAACTGGTCAATTGATCTCCAGCTTTTGCTACTTGAAGATATTGTCTAGTACTTAACGGTATGTGGCCTATATGCCTTCATTGTCCACTGTGTTCATTTGTATATCATAGCTGTAGGCCAGGTAAATGGATTAGAGAGGCAGGAACACAGCATGCATCAAGCTTTGTGTATCTACATAGCTGCATGCAATAATATTCAGTATAATTATGCTGTCTAAGATGTGCTTACAATGTGTATCATACATTATTGTATGCTAATTGTGCATAAATAATATTAACTCTTCATGGACACAATATCAATAAGTTGTAAAATCTGTGTGCTAAAGAACAAAAACAAGAAAATTCCCATACAAAACATAAGAGCAGACCCTATTCTCTAAGGCACGTTAAAAAGATTATAAATGAATTGACCGTTTTGGTATGAGAATGTATACAGTAAATAACATGTGTAAAAAAGCAGTCATTTTAGATCTCCTGGGAAAAACAGCAGTAACTCTTCCTCATGTGAGACGCATGCAAAGAATGCCATCAAAAGAGGCTCAATCAATATATTATCTTCAGAACAAACAAGGGAGCTATAGATGAGGGCTGTGGATGGATATCATAGATGAGGGATTCTGTTGTCATAACCACTTGGAAACCCAGCAGAATGTGCATCCAATCCATAAAATAAATGGTCAACTTATTATTCAAGTTTAGCTCAAATTTTGGTGAGGTTGGCAAAATTTGTCACTGTGGAAATGTACTGTGGACTCAAAGAAAAAAAAAGGCTCATTTTGTCTAACAGGCAGCTCTCTCCAGAACTGAAGAGAAAACGAAGTTAAGTGCCTCATCCCCCAACTTTCATTAACCCTCAGACTAACAGGAAGCGGGAGACATTACCATCACCGTATCTCTTTTCCCCTTGGAGGTACTGAAGCGAAGCCAGAATAAGTATCTTGCTTAATGCGAATACACAGTTCAGTGCAGGGCCTGCTAAGAGATTTCCTAAACTTCAGCTCTCTGTTAGTTCAATGTGTCTCCCAGTTTGCTTTCCCCAGGCACCCAATTTCAGATAATCTATGCATGCCTTCACACTTTATCTATATTCCCAGCCATATGTTTCTAGTTTTCTGTCTTTAAAAGAACCCAGCATGGCGTCCTTTCTGCAAAAGTTGTCATCAGTGCTCTTGACCTTATAATCCTGCCTCTTGATCTTCCTGAACAGAACTACCCTCCCCCACCCGCTTTGAAACTGGATGTGGCCACGTGAGCTGCTTTGGTCTATGCACATGAGTGGAAGTGACAGAGGGCAGAGTCTTTAGCAGCATGTACCTGTTAAAGACATATATGGAGAGGAAGCCTCCCAGCCAGGATAGCTCACTGATGGCAATGGGCAGGGCCTCTCTGTGGCCTTCACTAGACCTGTGATGTGAGCAGGAAATAGCCCTCATGGGCAGGAAATAAAGCCCTGAAATGTGACACTGCTTGTTACAGCAGCATAATCCAGCCTAACATGAATGACAGTTACCAAAATCGGACCTTTAGCCATGTGAGATTCCATCATCTGGCCTCAACTTTTTGCTTCACTTGAACAGTAAGGTGCCACTAATTATGACAATTCTTAGCTTTTCAAAGATAAAAATGATCATATTAATAAGGACTCCTATAAGAGCATGAAAATTGTTACATTTAGGTAACACAGGCATCTGGTAAGCACATAAAAGACCTCTTTTTTTTTTTTTTTTTCAGAACCACAATAGAGATAGAAGATAAAGCCTGTTTACAAAACTGAGCATTTCTTGGTATAATGTGTGCCTCTATTCCCAGGACATACCCATATTGTCACACGTGCCTCTGTCTATGCCACGAAGGCAGCTTGTGACAGGTATCAGGTGCGTCAGAGTTTTTATTTCATATTGGTCTCACTTTGTGATAGACTCCTAAAGTTAGACATTTATCTCATTGCCAAATTAGTACCTACAATCAGGGTGGTAACTGATGGGATTCAAAGATTGTGTCTTTTTATTTTTTAAAAATCTTTATTGGTACATTACATATACACATCATGATTGCACTCCATAATGGGCATTTGTACCAGTATAAGACACAACTTAATTCTCATTTTTTCCCATAGCCATACCCACCCTACTGCCCCCCTATATAAATAAAATTTGTTTCCTTTCTTTTCCTTTCTTTTATAATCTCATTATTTTTCCTCCTTCACCCTATTTTACTTTGAGCATTTTCTATTTCACAATATATAACATACAATTCTAGGACTCATTTACATCTTTATTTTCTCATACCAGAGAAAAGATGTGATATGTACCTATCTGTGACCTATTTATTTCACTTATGAGGATATCCTCAAGGTATGTCCATATAAGTAGAAATGATTCAAACTTATCATTTTTTATGGCAGAGTAGTACTCCATTCTGTAGAAGAACCACAGCTTTTTTAGTCAGTCTCCAGTTGATGGACACTTGGGTTGTTTCCAAGATGTAGCAATCACAAATTGGGCTGCTATAAACATGGGTGTACATATGTCACCGTGATATGAGTCTTTTAATTCTTTTGTGTATATACCTAGCAGGGCAATAGCTGGGTCAAATGGGAGCTCCAATCCAAGCTTTTTGAGGAATCTCCAAACTGATCTCCACAGGGGTTGTAGGAGTCTACAGTCCCACCAACAGTGGAGAAGGGTTCCTTCTTCTCTGCAGCCTCGCCAACATTTGCTGTTGGGCGAATCTGAAATGGCAGCCATTCTATGTGGAGTGAGATGAAATCTCAGTGTTGTTTTCATCCGCATCTCGTGAATGACTAATGATGTTGAGCATTTCCTCATATGCTTCTTAGCTGCTCTTACTTCTTCCTCTGAAAAAAGATTGTGTCTTTTATTATCACTTTAACTAGATCATCCTTTCTAAAGAAAGACTAGACCTAAACTTTTTTTTTCAGTTAAACAAAGTTTATTAACAGTTAAATAAAGTTTTATTCTTAGGAGTACCTAGTATCTGGGCAGAATAAGCCTGAAATACATACTCAATTGAACTGAGGCTTTGAATAAAACAACCAGTAGTTACAATAATGGGAGAAAACTGGTCAGAAAAAATATATTTCCAGAGAGTAGATTCACCCTCAGTATAACCAGTATTACCATCCTCAGTGTAACTTTGCACAAATACAATTCATAAACAGGCCTCCCAATAAAAAAGAAAAATGTAATGGTGTCCATTACAGTACAGTTTTATCCAAAAATCCCTTACCTGAAATGCTTGGCCAGATGTCTTTCGGAGTCTAGACTCGTTAAATGTCTAGAAAGCTAATATGGTCCATCAACTTACACCAGGGTTTAGAGAACCACTCTGTAAAATCAACACATGAGTGAATCTTCTGGGAAATATATGACTGATCACGTAAAGTCAAATAAAAACATAAATAGCCTTGTGTAGATTTAAGTCAGGTTTTGCTGCCAATAAGTTTCAAAAAGCTGAAGGTTTTAAAGTTTAAGGATTGTGGAGAGGCATTTATTTATCAAATACATGTAGAATTCTTGATTGTTGTGGGAGATAATCTTACCCCAAGCCATACAGTATCAAAATCAAATTTCAAATCATTATTGGCATCAGAAAAAATGTGAGGTGAGCATTTGCTTTATTAAACACAGAAACTTAAACAATACAAAATTAAATGAGATTATCTCAAATACTTTTTTTTTTAAAGTTTCTTAACAAAATATTGATCTACAGAACCAAAGAGGGGTATCTGTTACAGCTTGTATCTAAATGTTCCCCCAGTGCCTACGGTGCTTACAGGCTTTTCAGAGGTGGCTGGATGGAGGTTATGTGAATATTAATTAAGGGTGTGATAACTAATTTAGCCCACTGTTTGGTTTAGCACAGTCCTTGGGGTGGATAATGAGAAGGCCAGTGTAGATGACAGCAACCAAAGCACTAGTAGCCTGAGTGGAATAAAAGGGAAAGGAAGGCTTGATGCTGTTGCTGCTGCTTTCTGCATCCTCTGCTTTGGACTGTTTTTCTTCTGCTATGTCGCTCTGCCAGACTACCTGGCATTGGAGCCAGTCAACCATGGACTGTGAGCTAAAATAAACTTTTTCTTCTTTAGCTTGTGTGTTGGGTATTTGGTACCACAAAGGAGGAAACAACTAAGACAGTATCCTATGTGGAATGCGATACTCCCTTTTCAGGCCGATATGAACTGAGGTTATGTTGGTTTAGGTCCAGAAAAGCAGATTCTTAGCCTAACATAAAATGATTTTTCTGAGTACCAGGAACCACATTCTCACAGACCATACAGGTCTTCCTTAGGTCACTGAAGGAGGGAATGCTCTATGATAATTCACTGGGATGATCATACCGCCACACACACACACACACACACACACACACACACACAC
>PVIR01027532.1:0-22829 GCA_004026965.1 Petromus typicus | reverse complement strand
CCAGAACTATAAACACAGAACAGAACAAAACAAAATAAAACTAAAAAACACCCGTGGAGGTGACTGGACATGGCTCTGGACATGTCTGGGCCAAGAACTAGGCCCAGTGGACAGTTGAGTTGGGACTGGGCCTGGCTGAACAACTGTAAGACATAGCTCCTTTCTTTTACCGGGTTCCTGAGTCATTGCCCAGGGCTTTGAGGAGGCTTACAAGGGACATGTACCCAGGCCAGGGCTTGGTTGGCCTTCTAGTATGCACATGGGGCCGCTGACCACGTCGGTCCCCCCCCCGCCTCCCTGAGCCCCTCAGGAGACGCTCTGATTATACATTGCTCTGCTTCTTTAGGAAAACTGAGACAGGAGTATGGAGGTGCCCCGACTTTCTCCATGGCCACCCCCCAAGTGGGGCACTTAAGGCACTTGGGCCCTAGTGAGAAGCCCTCGACCAGATCCGATGGCCACTTGGGCTGTGAGATGATGACAAACCCAGCCCTCAGCTCCATAACCAAGTGACTCAGGCACTGGTCTGCATCCTGGCCCCACCCTGGCAGACAGGAAGGTTGGCCAGCTCCACACAGGCTGTTCGAGATTAAATGAGGCTGAGGGTGAGTTGCTTATTACAGGGTCTGGCCCCAGTCAGGGGCCGACAGAGGTGGATGTTATTACCCCCAGAGAAGGCCGCCCAGAGGACGGCTGGCTCAGGAGCCTGGCCCACTTGAATTGTTGACCCTGGGTGAGTCACGGCCCGTCGCTGAGCCTCGGTTTCCTCCCCTGTGAAAATGGACAGAGTCACAGGAACTTCAAAGGGTGCCGGGAGCATTGAGAGGGTACTGTCTATAAAGTGTGCTGGGGCAGATGCTCCATCAAAGAGGCTCCTCCCTCCTCGGGCCTCAGAGGCTTCGGGGCCCTTGTAAAGTCCAAATGGGACGCAGGGGTGACACAGGTGACTCAGCGTCACAGCCTGGCTTTTTCATGTACCGGAAACTTCCATTAGCTCCTTGGGCTGGCTATTGGGCTTCCCAGTAGGTTTATGGAGAGACCTAACCCTTGCTATTTTGTGGGGGCTGTGGCTTAGTAGTCATTTGTTTCTGGTTAATAAATCAATCAACAGACACACATCTGACTGAGACTGTGTGCCCAGTGCTGGGCACTGGGATACAGAAGGGAACCTGGGCTACTCCTCGACCTTAGGGATTCAGTCTGGGGACCACCTGGAAAGAATGTCAAGAGCAGTCATCTAGCCCCACCTGGGGGACCTGGGAGGGCTTCCTAGAGGCGGCAGGTGATGACTGAGTCTCAAATCTCGGGGCTCTACCAGGACAAAGAGAGGACAGAGAGACATGTGCATGGCTGGGTCCCCTTGGGAGCTGTAGGTGGCTTCATGCCCTGGAGCCCAGAGTCCAGGGTGCCCACAGGGAAGGGGGAGGAAGTGAGACTTCAGCAGGACTGGCATGGCCAGCTCTGTTCTGGGGAGCAGTGCTGGGGCCCAGGCCCTGGGAATGAATAGGAGAGATCACTCAAGGCTGAGAACAGGGACGAGGCCAGGCAAGTTCATGGGAACAGGACCCGTAGAAGCAGCCTCCAGGCGTGGCGGCACAAACCTGTAATCCCAGCACTCACAAGGCTGAAGCAGGAGGATTGCTGGGAGTTCCAGACCAACATGAATTATAGAAAAAACAAAACAAAAAAAACCCCCCAGTAGACAACAGGGGTGACAGGGCCTGGGGTGACCAGATCGATGGCCAGGCAGCCACCTTGAGTGCCAGGGCTCAGGCTGGTTATGACAGTATCACCCTACATGACCTTTGACTTGTCTCCCCATAAACCCAGTGTAATTATTAACACGCACTGGGTCCACTTCACCTGCAAACACCATTCCTTAGCGACCTGGCTCACTGCACAGCACGGGATTTTCCGTTGCACTCACAGGGTGACAGGGAGCTGCAGGTCACCGTCAGGAGAGGACCAGACTGAGTAGCGCTAGGCTGGGAAAAGACCCGGATTCTACACTTCAGAGTCACAAGGTTGAAGACATCGATCAGTGGTCCAGTCATCCTAAGTCGGGGCCATCTGACACTGTGAGTTCCTTGTTCTGTCATGAGAAACTGGAGGGGCTGGGGATCCCCGAGAAGGGACTAGAAACCTGCCAGGATAGAAGGGAAAAGTACACAGAGGCCAAGGTGTGGGGGTCAGATCTCCTAGGGGCAGGGGTAGAGGAATCTGATGGAATTCTAGTAGTAACACAATAAGCTCCTGCTTATTGAAATGCCATGCTCTAGCCATGTGCCAACATTTTATTTATTTACTTGTGTTTTTATTGCTTTGGCGGGGTATGAGGAATTGAACTCGGGATCTTGTGTTTGGAAGGAAAGCACAAGAAACACTGAGCTAAATCTCTGGCCCTTATTTTTGATTTTTTTTTGAGACAGTCTCGCTTTGTAGCCCAGGTTGGACTTGAACTTGCAGCAATCCTCCTGCCTCAGCCTCTTGAGGACTGGGATCATGCCTGGTTTTGTGTCAAGCGTGTGTATGCGTGTGTGTGTGAAGTTTTTTTTTTTAGTACTGGAGATTGAACTTGGGCCCTTGTGCTTTCAAGGTAGTAGCAGTACCAATTGAGCTAAATCCCTGGCCCATGGGAAGCATTTTAAATGGATCATTTTATTAATTCTCACAATGAAATAATCAGCACTATAATATAGCTGATATTTATATGACCTTTTAACTAAGCACCAGATACTCCTCTCAGCATTTTGCATTGACTATTAGCTCATTCTCAAACCTCACAGCACTTAGGTAGCTAGTTACCTGTTTTACAGATGAGGAAACTGAGGCACTGAGAGACCATGCAACTTGCCCATTGGCAGAGGCGGGCAGGGAACGCACAAGGGCCTGTCTGACTCTTGGACCCGGGCTCCCGCTCCGTGTCTCGCCCCACAGCTCCTGCGCTGGGTGAAGGTGTCTGGGTCACAGAAGGCAGTGGTGTGAACCCAGAAGGGCTCTGGGGCCTGTGCCCTGGTGCTTCCAGAGGATGCGCTGCTCTGTGACAGCTGCTCCCTCCCTGCGGGGCCAAGAGCAAGTGGGTGGCCCTGTGGCTCCCGGAGGGGATGGCACAGGGGTAACGAGCTCCAGCTTTTAAAAAGGGAGACAGAATGAGGCCATCCCCCTTGGAGACAGGTAGTGTCGCGGCAGGGGGAATGGCTGGGTTACAGCATGCAAGGATCAGTGGAGCGCTGCGGACAGGACAACGGCTCAGAACACCGAGGACAGGGCATTGGAGAAGGGGTGATTCCATGTGCTGACACGTTCACAGCCCCTGGTGGTCTGTTCCTGCCCCTGGGCCACTCTGTCCTACCTGCTCATCTACCCTAGATCAGGAGGGAGATTCCTGCGCACCGGGCGCTTGGTCCCCGTGGCTCCAGCTCCCTTCCAGAGCCCCTGCCAGGCCAGACTGCTGCACCCTCCTCCCTTGGAGACCAGACTGAGACTGAGACATACTCCAGTCCAGAGGCAAACTGGAGAGCTGGAGCTGAAGGGTGGGGCATGCCTCGTATCTCAGCATACTGGGAGGCTGAGGCAGGAGGATTGCAACTTTGAGGCCAACCTGGGCCACTTAGAAAAAAATCCATCGCAAAAGGCCTTGGCAGTGGCCTTCAGACAGAGATGTTCAGGTCCAGAGTTCCTCAGAAAGGTCTAGGCTGCAGATAGATCTGAGTGGTTGGTACAGCTGGTAATAAAAGCCCAGGGTGAGAACAAAGTCACCCCAAGAGATGCTGTTGAGAACAGGGGAGCTGGGCCTAGGATTTAGCTCAGTGGTTCCGGCGCCTGTCTTGCAAGCACAAGAACCCAGATTCGATCCCCGGTAACCTCATACAATACTGGGCTGGAGACTCACCCCAGCAGCAACCAGTACCACATACCCCAGTGCCAGGTGTGGTGGCTCACACCTGTAATCCCAGCACTCGGGAGGCAGAGGCAGGAGGATTGCTGTGATGTGAGTCTGAGGAAGAGCTCAGGGCCAGCCTGAACTACAAAGTGAGACCCTGTCTCAAAACAAAACAAACCCCTAAAATTTGAGATTCTCCTGCTTCAACCTCCTGAGTGCTAAGACTTACAGGTATATGCCATTGAGCCTGACTTCTACCTAGGTTTCTTTTTTCAGTCTTGAGACAGGATCTTGCTTTGTAGTTCAGACTGGTCCTGAACTCACTATGTAGCCCAGGCCAGCCCCAAACTCACAACAATCCTCCTGCTTCTGCCTCTTGAAGTGCTGGGATTATAAGTATGAGCCACCACCATGCCTGGCATACCTTGGTTTTTGTTTTTTTTTGAAACAAGGCCTTGCTCTGTTCAGGCTGGTTCTGAACTCAGCCTCAAACTCAGCAAGCCCCCTGCTTCTGCCTTCCTAGTGTTGACATTACAGGCGTGAGCCACCACACTTGGCACTGTGGTATGTGGTACTGGTTGCTGGTGAGCCTGAGGCATTATGCCTGTCATTGTTGTATGTGGTTACTAGGGATTGAATTGGGGATTTTGTGTTTGCAAGGCAGGCGCTGGAACCACTGAGCTAAATCCCCGACACATACCTAAGTTTCTTGACATGCTAAAGGCATCGGACTACCATACAGAAAGTCAGACTAGCGTCCTAAGGCCATGGCTACATGGAACTCAAGAATCTCCCAGCTGAGACATCAGGTCTATACAGAAGACATCATCTTGGACATCCAGCCAGGGGATTCCTACCCTGGCCACTGACCACAGCTACACAAGGGACACCAAGTGAACTGCCTACCTGAGCCAGCTCCACCCACAGATCCACAGGAATAACAGAATCTGCTGTGCTAAGCCTTGAAGGGGTGGGAGTTGGCCACACAGCAGCGGGTAGCTGCATTCCGACTCAGCCCCTGTGTAAACCATGTGGAAACACAGCCAGTGACGCCCCGGAGGCGGCTGGAGGGAGCAGCTGGGGTGGGAGCTGGGCAGGCTGGCCTGGACCATACCCTGTCACCACAAGGGACTGAGGTGATCAGGTTGTCCCCTGGTGCTTACCCGGGCACCTGCTGGGATCTTGGCTTTTTTCTTGTCATGCTGGGCATTGAACTCAAGCTCATGAGTTTGCCAGGCAGGGCTCTCCCACAGGGCTACATCCCTCCACCCCCACCACCCCCAGCTGCTTGTTTGTGATACTGAGAACTTGGGGATCGAACCTATGGCCTTTGCCCGGAGCTTTGTCCCTAGTTCTTTATTTTCTATAATGAGACAGGGTCTTCCTAAGTGACCCCATTGGGACTTGAACTTTCGATCCTCCTATCTCAGCTTCCTTCAGTGCTAGGTGACAAGCATCTACCACCATAACCCAGCTTGAGATCTTTGTTTTTAATGTGGAGTGCCTGATAACTTAGGGCAGACAGGGAGCATCTTTTCAGGCCGGTCTGTTTTGGGTTTTTTCTGCTCACTCAGGCAGCCCTGGGGACAGGGTGGGGGTGGGTAGGCTAGTGAGTCAGATGCTGCCACAGCCAGGTGTGACATGACGCAGAGACAACAACAAAGATGCAGGCTGAGTGGGAGACTCTGAGGGCATGGTGCTAGACTGCAGACATCCCTTCTCTCAGTGGCTTAGGACCACTCCTCACCCAGGACAGGGAGTCCCAGGGTGGGCTGGGTGGGCAGATGGCCTAGGGAGCCAGGCTTCTCTTGTTCGCAGGGCATGGATAAAACAAGATGGCACAGTGTGAAGACTTCTGCCAATGCTTTCTAAAGGCCGAGAGGGACCTCCCTTCCTTTTAACAATGTAGAGCTTCCTGACAGCCCCATCCATTCCACCCAGACCTCCTCTGTATCCCCCAGTGGCACCGAAAGCCCTACCACTCCTGAGCGCCACTTCCTTTACTTTCCAGTGCTTCGCAGTCACTGCTCCAAGTCTGCTGGCACACACTGATGATGCCAGGGGCTTCTGCTGCTCCCTCTGCTCATGATCCCCTTCTTTTCTGGGGCTCAGCCTGATGTGGGGGTCACTGACACATAGAGCTGTGATGGGGATCAGGGCCTGGGATGGTCACAGTGACTCTCCCCCTGCCACGCCCAGGCTTGAGGACTATCCCTGGGCATTGCCTCAGTATAAGACCGGCTGCAAGAAAAATCCACCTGAGGCCCTGGAACAGGATACCACCTGCCTGAGGCCACAGTCCAGGTAGTCTCTGTTCTAGCCCCTTTATGGGGCTTGGGCTCAGGGCCTGACTCACTGGGGACACGTCAGAGCAGTGACTCACTGGGGACACATTAGAGGCACATTCTGATTCAGCAGATCAGGGTGGGCTGGACTCCAATGCCACACAAGAATGTCGCAGTCCTTGCCCTGTGGAAGAACTGGATCCTCAGCCCTGTCCTCAGAAGCCCATGGCCACCAACATCAGGAAGGACAGGATACAAGCAGGAAGACACCATAACAAACCCAACCTCCAAGTCCCACCCTGCCTGGCCATCTAGGACATTGGAGCCGCAGGCACATTTTATTAAGTTAAGAAGTTTCCTGGAGGAGGAAGAGGTGCCTTCATGGGTGATGCCAGCAGTTCCATGCCCAGCGTCCCTCAAAGGGTCATGGGGCTACTGGCTCCCTCTGTCCCTCTCTGCCCCTCTGCCCAGAGCCCCAGGGTATGGGTCTGGCCAGGGCTGGAAGTCATTAGTAGGAGATAGGGTGGGAAGAGGGGACTGGCTCCCCACCCTCTTGGGCAGTTTCCACTGCCAGGGCCCAGAAGTCCAAGCACAGGACAAAGACAGAGTGAGCTAGTGTGGAGGCACATGCCACCAGGTCTGCTTCCCCAAAAAGTATAAAGTGTTTCGAAAAAAAAGAAAAAAAAATCTATATAAAAATCTCTTCACATATAAAATCCTGAAGAAGGTGCAAGGTAAGACCCAGTGCGAGGGGCACG
Organism: Petromus typicus; assembly: GCA_004026965.1. Lineage (NCBI taxonomy): Eukaryota > Metazoa > Chordata > Mammalia > Rodentia > Petromuridae > Petromus > Petromus typicus. The sequence goes on along the minus strand of PVIR01027532.1, from coordinate 15,903 downwards.
CTCAGATACGCCATTTGTGTGTGCATGTGTGTGTGTGTGTGTGTGTGTGTATGTGCTTGTGTATATGTATGTGTATGGTTGTGTGTACCGTGTGTGCATGTGTGTACTCGTGTATGTATATGTTTGTGTGTACCTGTGTGTGTATGTGGCAGGTGCACATGCACCTGCAGACCACAGAGGGTGGGGAGGAAGCTTGGCGTCTGACTTCCGTCCGTCAGGGAAGGAGCCTGCTGATCCGCTTGGGCTGGAGGGTCTGCAGTTGGTTGGACCACGAAGACCTGAGAGATGACAGAGGACGCCGAGGGCTGAGAAGGCTGCCCAGCAAGGGGGTGGCCATTCCCTCCCTGCTGACGGCCTGGGTTGCTCCTTCCAGGGCAGAGACACACAGCACCGAAGCTTGTGGGGGGATGAGTGTGGGTGGGTCCCAGCCTCCTCGCATCCGGGCACCCACCTCTACTCCGCCAGGCTATTGCGCATGGCCTCCTTCTCCTGCAGGGCGGCCATGGCGAGGCGCAGGTGTTCCTTCAGCTGCTCGATCTCCTGCTCAGACCGCGTCTTGATGTGGTTCAGCTCCACGTACACATCCTGGTACTTTCCCGAGGTGAAGCGCTTGTCCTGAGTGGGGGGAGGGGCTAACCATGTCTGTTCTGCTCCTTGCTGGCCAGTACACAGGCCTGGCTCTCCGAAGCCCCCAGCCCTAGGGTCAGCTCGAGGCTTACTGTCATTTCCATCCCAGTGGAGGGAGAGGCTGAGCTTAGGGAGGTGGAGGGAAGTGAGCCAGGGGCTCAGGGGTCAGGCCTTTGCCTGAATAAACACCATCTGCTCACCAAGCATGGTGACCACAGTGCCATTCAGGGCCACCAAGTGTGGCCACTTCCTCCCCCAAACTGGTCAAGGACCCAGCAGCCAAGAGTGACCCAGCCCTGTCTGGATCACACTTGCTGCGTGGATGAAGACTTGGGTCTGCCCGTCCACAGGTGTGTCCCCAGGCCCCAGCACAGCACCTAACAATGGGAGGGCTCCACAACAGTAAGAAAATTAAATCATGCTGAATAAACAGAACTGCGTGGCCTTGTCACTTCCGCTTTCGTGGCCTACGTTTCCTTGTCAGTAACTAGGGCCAGTGATGCCTTTGTTGGAGGCATGAAGAGCAGAGGAGGCTGAGGCAGGGTGCTGCTCCCGGGGGGCCCCAGAGTGCCCCCTCCACCCCCAGCCCTTGCTGGGCACCCACCTTCTGCATAGTCTGGAGCTCGTCCCGGAGGCACTGCACCTCCTTCTTCAGGTACTGGAGCTCGTTCTCCTTCACCCGGAGCAGCACCTGGGACACAGGGCCAAGCTGACCCAGGGCTGCGGGCCGGAGCTCCTTGGGCCTGCGGTGCCCACAGCCTGACTTTGAGCCCCAGAGAGCAACACCACCCTGGCTGGAGACACCACCCTGAGATACTCCCTGGGCTCCTGCTCTGCCCTGTCACCCCTAACACATCATCAGGCCCTCCCCTAGGCTGAGGGGGTCAGAAGGAAGCCAGCCGGGGCCTTCACTGTGGACCAGGCCATGTGACCATGATGGGCAACCCTATGAGCCCGCCCAGCCTGACAACCCTTGCTGTTGACTAGACCAGGGGAATGAGGGCCAGCAAGGATGGAGCCAGGGCTGGGAGTGCTTCTCTGACCCAGCCCTGGCACCTCTGAGGTTTGGGGCCCCCGCAGGGGACCTCAGGATGGGGAAGGGTGCTCACCTCCAGCTCACAGGAGCTCCGCTCGCTGCTGCGCCCACAGCTGTTGCTAGTGCCCTTGGAGGCCACAAAGCTGCGCAGTCGGTCGATCTCCTCCGACAGGCGGGTGTGCAGCTCCTGCAGGGAGTGATGGTTAGGTTGGCAGGAAGTCAGGGTGTGAGGTAGGTGGGTCCAGGTCCAGGCCACACGCCCACCACAAGATCTACCTGGTTGTGGCGCAGCAGCTCCTGGCCCTCCTGCTGGCAGCGCCGAAGCTTGTGCTCCCGCTCCTCAGCCTGCCGTGTTAGTGCCCCGATCTCCAGGCACTTCTGTGAGTACTGCTCAGACAGCACCTGCAGCTCCCGCTTAAGTGCCTCCACATCGGACCTGTTACACAGCCAGGCCATGATGGACTCTGGTCACACAGGGCCCTGGTTTCCCACCACAGGTCTTCCGTCAGCCCCTCTGGGCTGTGGGTATGACCACTGGAGTTGCCTCTCAAGCCCCTACAGCCCCCAGGATGGGAGACACCTACTGGCCATGAATGACACTGCAGCCCCGCACTAGGGCACCCAGAGGTGAGGTCCAAGACAAGTAGGGGCCAGGCAGGGGCTGCCTAAGGCCTTGGGCCTCCATTCCTTCATGGGGCTGTGATGGGGCCTCAGCTAGAGGGACCCATGTGTCCTCTGCCGGAGCTTACCCGTGCCCAGAAGCCTAAACCCACAGACCCAGGGCCTAGGAGCTGCCTTACTGGTGCTGCTTTCGGAGGCCGTCGGGCCCCTGCTGGAGACTCCGGGTTTTGCTCAGCTCCCGGCTCAGCTCCTCCTGGTAGGCCTTCTTCATGGCCTCGATGGCTGGGAGCAGGGAGGGAAGAGGCAGAGGACGGTGGAGAAGGACGACACCAGGGTGAACACAGGACAGGAAGCCAGGGGGCCAAGACCCCTGGACCAGGGGCCAGAGCTGTCCCGCTCTCTGCCTGTCACAGGAGGGTGCACCATGGAGGAGATCCCCAGGGTCCAACCACTGCCACCTCTTGCGGCTGTGGCTTCTGGTAAAGGCTGTGTGGCGGGCACCAACCCTGCAGAGCCCGGGTACAACACCCATCTGCTTTGCCCAGCCTGGCGACCGGAGCTTGGGCTCCACAGTCAGGACAAATTTGTGTAACTGAGCAGGTCACCTGAGCCCGCTGTGCCTCAGGACCTTGTGTGGAAAGGGGACACTAGCACCTCTCTCCAGAGTAACCGGAAGCTGTGTGCAGCGGGTCTGCAACAAGGCCCAGCAGAGCAACAACTGGCACAATAGCTCTGTTTCTCAGACCATGTGCTCCCAAGACTGAGTTGTTTCCACACTGCACAGGGTTGTGGTAAGAATTAAATCCTCATCCATACTTTTATCCACAATTTTTTTTTTGAGACAATGTCTTACTATCCAGTTTTGTCTGGCTCAGACTCTACATAACCCAGCCTGGACTTGAATGTGTGGTGCTCCGGCTCGCCTGACCTCTTTCACAACCTGTCAGGCTGCAGACCCCTGGGAATGCTCAGCGTGTGCCAGGCACGTGCAGGACCTGTGCTGCACACAGCAGGGCTGGGGGGAGGTCAGCAGGCACCTTGGGCATTTCCTGTTTCTGGCTTAGGGGGTGGTGGCGTTTCCGAGTGGCTTTGCAGTCACCTCTGGCTCTGACCCAGCTCTGCCACCTCCAAGCTGCACCCTTTGGGGCACTGACCCTTGAGGCCCGGCTTCCACACTTGTGAGAGGGGCTGCTCAGTGGGGCGCCGTGAGGCTAAGAGGACTCCCATGCAGCACATGCAGGTCACACTGTGGGTCTTGTGCCAGGGACACAGCGCTCCCCAGAATAGAGGTACAGAGACCCCTGAGAGAAAGGAAACAACCCGCTGCAGGAAGATCTTTTACTGCCTCATTTTCCCTTTGCAAGCAGGGCCAAAGACCAGCTCTGGGAGTTTCCGACCCTGGCTGACCTCTCGCCCCAAGTCTCACCCCAACCCTCTCAGCTCTGTATCCTCCCTGGTGCTCACCTGAGGCTGTGGCTGCCGTCTCCTCGGCCAGCAGCTGCTCCTTCTCCTGCTGCAGCCGCTGCAGCTCGCGCTCGTGGTGTCGCTGCAGCTGCTCCATCGCTTGCTGGTGTGAGGACTCCATCTCTGCCAGCCCACGCTCACAGGCCTCCTGCAGGCCAGAGGCTGAGCATCAGGGCCGTCCCTGCTGCCCCTCAGCAGCCCTGCTGAGCAAGGAGCCGCAGGGCTGGGCTCACAGGTGTCCCCAGAGAGAGGCCCAACAGCCTGCACCTGCCCCCACCGCCCCTATCTCCAAACTTCACCTGCCACCATCCCACCTCAACCCTGGGGAGCCCTCCCTCCAGCCTGCAGGTCAGAGCCCAGCTCCAGGTGGCCCTTGTGGCCCCATCCCTGCCAAACCCTTTCCACTAAGCAGCCTCGGTCACAAAACAATCCCAGGTATGCTCAGGCCTCGGAGCCATACTTCATGTTCTTCCTGCTGCTTGGAACATACTTTTGCGCCGGTCTCTCACCGGCTGGTTCCCTGGCCTGTGGCCCGGCTGAAACTGCCCTCCCACTTGCCTCCCAGCCGTCTCTGGGTAACCTCTCCCCAGCCTCCAAAGACTCTGCCTCTACCCGACCGTAATACCCAGCTGGGTCCTGGGCCCATGCCAGGCCACAATATGTGGCAGGTGCTTAGTCACTGAGCTGAAATTGATGACTTAATACAAAACAGGCCTTTGCAGGAAAGATGGGAAAGGACTTAAGAACCCGACAAGGTCCACAGCTGGGACCGCCCACTGTGGCAGGTGCACGGGGATTGCGTGGCAGCATCGTTGCACTGTAATGGCCCTGTCCTTTACCCCAGCAGGTCCACTCCTAGGAATGAGCCACAAGAAGTCACGTGTGTACAAAAACTCGGCCATGGCTGTTCCCCAAGGCAACGTTGGAAGCAGAGCTGCAATCAAGCGAAGTGGCGACACGGGGAATCTTTAATAAATGATGGTACTGAACTCTACAAAGCTCTCCAGGCAGCAGTTAAAAGATGCAGGTGCCACCTTGGAAAGGTGCCACGTACAGGTGTCCCAGAGGCCAAGGGATGAAAGCTGGCTCACAACGATACATATGATGTGGTCCCAGTCGGGAACAAAACACAGGAAAAAACTATGGAAGGAGAATGTGGGGCGGGGGGGATTAATAGCCCCCAAAAACATCCACATCCCACTCCTGGGACCCATGACCATGTCATTCACGGCAAAAGGAATTCAGATTTCTCATCGGCTGAGTCCAAATCAGATTATCTTAGACTATCTGGGAGTCCCTCTTTAAAAGTGACAGGGAGGAGGTTGGGATTTAGCTCAGTGGTTCTGGTATCTGTCTGGCAAGTGCAAGATCCTGAGTTTAATCCCCGGTAACCATACACCACAATGCCGGGTGTGGTGACTCACATCTGTCATCCCAGCACTCAGGAGGCACAGGCAGAAGGATTTCTGTGAGTTTGAGGCTGGCCTGGGCTACACAGTGAGCTCAGGGCCAGCCTGAACTACAAAGCGAGACCCTGTCTCAAAAAAAAAAAAAAAAAAAAAGTGACAGGGAGGACAGACAATAAGAATCCAAAGAAAAACAGGGTCAGAGTGACATAAAGTGACCAGGACTGGACTTCTGAAGGTGACAGAAGGCAGTAGGAGCTGGGAATGTGGCAGCTAGCCGCCAGGAACCTGCAAGAAGGAGCTCTGTCCTGCAGATGTGCAACTGGCTGGCATGAGGTGTGTCGAGCTTTAAGCCACATCGAGTCAGCCTGATGCCCCTGTCATGTCTGTGATGAACTTACAGCAGCCATGGGAAGCTAACATGAGTGTGGCGCCGTGGTGCCCGAGGGGAACCTGGGGTGGAGCATGCAGACAGGAGCGTGCCTATGTGATGTGAGTTCCTGTTACTATTTTTGTGATGCTAGTGACGGAGCCCAGGGCCTTGCACTTGGTAGGCAAGTGCTCCACCACTGAGCTACACCTCGACCCTGTTGTCTGAGCTATTTCTGATTTCTCACTGTGTAGTTCAGGCTGCTGTGGAACTCACTATGTAGCCCAGCCTGGCCTTGAACTCCCGGCAATCCTCCTACCTCAGCCTCCTAAGTGCTGGGATTAGAGGCATGAGCCATATGCCTAGCTCTGAATTATTTTTCAAAGTGCCAATGTGTTTCTTACATAGAAAAATGTTTAAGGGCTGGCGGTGGCGGTGTACTCGGCACTTGGCAAGCTGAAGAAGCGGGAAGATCGTGGAGAGTTCGAGGTCAACCTGGGCTACATTACGAATTCAAGGCAGCCTAGGCTACCCAGCCTGTCTCAAAAAACAAAAAATATTTAAGGTCATTAAAAAGGGAGGGTGAAAGAGCTAGTGAAGAAACTGAGGCACAGAAGGCCTGAGAAAAACGACTGTGTCCCCCAGCAGGGGCTCTTTCCCCGCTCACCTGTGGACTGTCTGGAGGGGAGGAAAGGCCTCCTGGGTCCAGGTGTTCTGAGGAGGAGGAGGGTTGTCCTCTCACTGGGCCTTTGTGTCTGTCCGCCCTTTTAGGACGACAGAATGTGGCTTTGGAGCCCACAGGCTGGGTCCCCGCAACAGATACAACAATCCCTATCTTCTCTGAGCTTTGGCCTCAGCATGTGTCAAGCAGGCCTCACAAGACCAGCAGGAGGATCCCTAGGCCACGGCAAGCTTGGCCCAGCCCCACACAAACTTAAAGGGCCAGAGCAGGCGGGTAACGCTGGTGCAACACTAGGCTCAGGGCAGGAAGTGGGAACCAGCCCTTGAGGAGGGCTCCTAGCAAGCAGGGCCTGCTCTGACCTACCTGCCCGAGGGGTCGTGGGTCCCAGCACCCTGACGTGAGGCAGATGTCAAAGGGGACGAGAAAGGCCAGTTCCTCCACCTTAGTCCAGAAGGGTCACTTTGTCAAAGACACTGGAGTCCCAGTGTGAGAAGCTCCAGGTTTCCAACTGTCCTGTGGTGGCGAGGCCCCCAGCCGTGTAAGGGCCCTGGCTCAGCCTGCGACGCTAGGCCGGGCCTCCTGGCCTCCCAGCCATTGCCTCCTCAAGGTCCAGGGAACTTCCAGCCACCTCCATTCTGTGCCCAAGGGACCATCTGACTCGGCTCCTTTGCTCTGCCGCCCTACTTATGCCCAGCTTCCAAATACTTTCAGACTATTTCTTTCTCCTCTATCCCCTCCAATTCCATCGCTCCCTTCCCCTACTCAGCCCAACCTAACAGGACAGAGTGCTAACAAGCTTTGGAGTCCAAGGCTGGTTACAGTTCAAAGATCACACTCACTCTGGGCCTCAGTTTCCCCATCTGTAAGTACAAAAGCCGGAGGAGCAGTGCTTTGTAAAATTTCCCTTTAATGTCAGAGACCTTCTTCCAAATGGAATGGAAAACAGGTTACATTTTGTTTGTTTTTCTGAGATGAGGTCTCACTATGTAGCCCAGGCTGGCCTCCAACTCACCGTGATCCTCCTGCCTCAGCCTCCTGAGTGCTGGAATTACAGGCCTGCACCACCACGCCTGGCTTGGAAAGCAGGTTCTGATAGCAAAGCAGATGAGGAAGGAGCTGCTCTGATCCCAGGGAACGGGCCCCCGGAGAGGTGCCTCAGGGCCCTCCAGGACCTGGAGAGCAGGACGGCGCGACCGGAAGCCCTAGGCAGGGCCTTGGAGGTCTTCCTAGCAGCCAGACTGCCATGCAGGACCAGCTTCCTGCAGAGACCCTCCCCAAGGCCAAGGGACTCCAGGTCCCAACTGTCCCCATTCCTCTGCTGAACTGCCGATCCACCACTTGGTCCTCGGCGACCCCTACAGTGTGGCAGCCTTAGCCCCACTGCCCTGTAGCCTCCTGTGACCCAGTCACCAAGTCCTAAATGCTCCTCTGATGCAGTGCTGACCACGGTGCTCCATCTACAGCCCAGATCCTTAGATTGAGCCTTGCCTCTCCGGAGCCTCCTGCACTCCCACGTCACCTTCTCACGTCGATGGTCACCCCCTCAGATCTCAGGGACGAGACTTAGCTCATCCCTGGCGGCTTTATCACAGGTGCCAATGTGCCTTCTTTCTCCTGCTACCATCACTGTCCCCACCCACAGACCACTGCATGAATCTGTGTCCACCCTTGGGAAACCTTCCTGGAGACCCCCATCCTGTGACTATCTCCAGCCCTAGAAACTTCAAGAAGGATCCTGCCGCCCAGGGCTGGGGATCCCAGCATTCTTTCCTTCTTTGGCAATCATGTGCTGACAGCAGGCAGGGTGACTCAAATTTTTAGAAATTTTGTGACTTGGTTGCTAAATAAGGGCTTTTTGTTTTGCTGGAGGCAGGGTCTTGCTATATAATTTAGGCTGTCCTTGAATTCACTATGTAGGCCAGGTGGGCCTCAAACTCAAGGTGATTTTCCTCCCTTAGCCTCCTGAGAGCTGGGATTACAGATGCGTGCCACCTTGCCAGATGCAATGCCATTTTAAAAAATTAAATGTACATGTTTACGACTGAATTAATTACATAAAAAATGCAACTAGTAGATACTTGAAATTTGTTACTCCCTATTTCACAGCACTTTCTCCTTATATGTGTATTCCTGGAGTTACTTATGCCTACTATGCCTGTATGGCTAAAATACTAGGCAAAGGGCGTCACCTCTTTATGCTTGAGGACTTTGGACTGGGAGCCTGACACGGCTGTGGTAGGGTTGTTTACACTGTGGAAATTGGTTAACGTTACAAATCAGGCTTCATTTATTGTTTTACGGACTCTCTAGGCTTAAGCAAGCAGCGAGAAAACGCGAAGAATGTGATGAAATTCAAAGACATGTTGCATCTACAGCATTTACATCGTACACAGAATGAAGAGAATACAGATAACATCCTTAGTAGATTATTCTCAATCTGAAAGAGAATTCTGATGCATTCAGCAAAGAAGTTGCTCACAACATCAACCAAGAAAAGAAAGTTTCCCTGTCTTCTCATCTCACTCATAAGCATAAACAGAAACGTCCACCCGTGTACACAGCAGAATCACACGTCATGTTAGTTAGCCCTGAATAGGAGCATGTGGAAAACTCACTATAAGCAGTTTGAGAAAAACCCACTTGCTACATGGAATTCACAAAAAAATGGTATATGTATTTTATTTGTAAATTATATGCTAAACATCTTTTATATCAGGAAAATTTATAAATATATGTACACACACACGCACGCACACATGCACGCACACACGTGTGCATTCATGGGCATATATTTTTGGAAAGCTAGTTGTCCCAGTGGTGACAACCAAAAGTGTCCCCAGACAGAGCCAAGTGTTCCGGTGGGACAAGATTGGCCCCATTGGAGAATTGCTGTCCTAGGCGGATGTGCGCTCGCTCCCTGGGGCCGCGGAGGGCTGCCATGTCCTGCAGGCCTCCTCAGTAGGCCCCGTCTTGGGGGGTGACCTCCAGGGCCACCGGCTCCCCATTTCCCCAAGGTGGTGCAGGGGGAGGGATCCAAGTGCGGAGTGTCACACGGGGACTCACACACAGGCTCTGCAGTCCGCCGGACCCAGGCTCAAATCCCACCTCTGACACCTGCAGGCCGGGTGACCTCAGGCGAGTCACACGCCCTCTCAGAGCTCAGTGGCCTTGTCTGTAAAATGGGCACAGTGATCATGCCCACCAGCTGTGGGGAGATTAAATGAGATGATGCATGTCAAATGCCACTGCCACATATGGGTTCCAGCACACAGCAAGGGCTCCCCAAATGTCAGCCCTTTTCAGATCACACAGCAACCAGAAACTGCTCCAACCCCGTGAGACAGCTCCGCAGCCCTACCTGTGAGATGTAGCCTGGTGGGATGTGGCTGTCCTCCTGGGGCCTAGGTGCATTCTGAGGAGCCTCTCCTCGGACTCGCCACGCTTCCAGCTGGGCACGAAGAGACTGCACCTACGGGGAAGGAGACCAGGTCAGCGGGCACCAGTGGAGGAGCCTGGGATCCCAGCTCCAGCTTGGTACAAGCCCAGATCCCTGGGCACTGGGGAACAGCTCTGGTTATGAGAAAGGCAACCAGCCCTAGTGTGTAGAGGTGGGCAAGGGAGACATCCTAGCCAGGCATGGCGGTCATCTGATCTCATTTAATCTCCCCACAGCTGGTGGGCATGCTTGTAACTTCAGCACTAGGGAGGTTGAGGCAGGAGAACTGTCACAAATTTAGGCCAGCTGAGGACGCATAGTGAGTTCAAAGCCAGCCTGAACTACACACCAAGAGCTTGTCTCCAAAAACAAAAAAGGGGGGTCTACAAAGCGAGACCCTGTCTCAAAAAAGGGGGGGGGGCATCCTGACTGAGAAAATTTGAGTCCAGAGACAAGACAGGGCTGGATATAGCACACTGCAGTCACAGTTATCAACCGCACTGTGATGGCCTCAGTTCCCCATTAGTAAAAGTCTCTCAGGTAGGATCACATGAGGCTGGGCACAGAGGAGATGCAGCATGAACAGTACTGCCCTCAGCTTCCTATTTCCCTTCTCTGGCTATTAAAGGCAGAGGTAGGAAGGAGAAAACACAGGCTGGGGATTGAGCTCAAGTGGTACTGTGCCTACCTTGGAAGCACGGGGGCCTGAGTTCAATCTCTAGTACCGCAAAAAAACGAATGAATAAATAAAAAGGAAGAAGAAAACACAACATGGTCCTGGGAAGGAGATGTCTATTCACGAGGAGTCTGAGGTCATGTGGCGAGGGGTCGGGGTGAGTTCCCTGTCACTGTGCAAGGCAAGGCAGGGACTGGAGGGGCACGGGTGTGAGGGCCCACCTCCTTCTCTAGGGCCTCGTGGGTATCACTCGGGGGCGCTCGGCGCTCACTGCGGCTCTGATTGAGCAGGGCAGTGAGCGGCACCCGCTTGTTGTCCCTCAGAGGCAGCTTCTCCAGCTCCTGCCACTTCTTCTCGATCTCCTCGCTGAGCCGGGTCTGCTGGTCTTCGGTCAGTGGGGCGCCCAGGCCCCGGCGCGGTGCCTCACCGGCAGACGTCTCAGGGGGTCGGCTCTCCGTGGCCTCGAACCACTTGCGACGTTCCTCGGAGCGCTGGGCCAGGTCCCGCTCCAGTTCCTCCTGCTTGGCCGGGGTACGGGCTCGCTGAGGGCTGCCCTGGGTCAAGGGCGAGAGCTCCACATAGTCCAGGGACTGCCGGGGCCCGTCTGCCTTGTGGGCGCCACTGCGCCCGCCAACCTCGGAGCTGGCTCGCTGCTCCCCCGCCTTCAGGGAGCCCTTCTGGGGGCCGTAGCCATGGAGCGTGTTCTCCTTGTTGCAGTCCGAGAGCCTAAGGCACCAGCAGGGACACGTCAGGGGGACCTGGGCCCCTTGAGAGCACTTTTGGAGGCACACAGATGCCAGGCCCTAAGCACACGGACCCCAGCAGGCAAGCAGCCCGCCCTGAAGGCTGAGAGCTCTGGCATCAAAGTCAGCTGGCCCCGGAGACATCCCACTTTCCAGCAGTGACCCACATGTCTGTCTCCCTTCCCTGCTCAGAGTCTCAGTTACCTCATCTGTAAGAGGGGACAGCACCACCACGCACGGCAGACACACAAGGGCTGGGTGAGCAAATGTACAAAGCAATCAGGCAGCCCTCTGTCAGCACTGCCAGCATGTTTCTGCTAAAAGTGTACACAGCTGGCCATGGTGATACATGCCTGTAATCCCAGGACTCTGGGAGGCTGAGGCAGGAGGACTGCCAACTTTGAGCCCAGCCCAGGCAACTTAGTGACCAAGCAGGTGACAGCTGGGTGCACAGAGCACAGGTCACTGAGATTCTGGGTGGCCATGGCAGTCATGTTCTTCCACAATAGCTGGGTGCATGGTCATCAGTCAGAAGCTGCACTTCTCAGAGCCTCGCAGTGGGCTGTGGTCACTCACCACGGGCCCTGGGGGAATGACGAGCAGCTTTCTCTAAAGGACTGGGTGACTGTGGCTCCCAGCTGGGCTCCAGGACAGCCCAGGTGGCACCTTCCCAGCCAGAGGCCAAGCAGAGAGCCGAGGGCCAGGGGATGCCCTCAGGCCAGGCTCTACACTCTGACCACTCCTGAGAATGAATGAAATATCTGTCTTGCTTAAGCCACTGGTCTGAGGTTTATTAAAGCAGCGCGTATACTGAATCACGGTGTTTGCAGGGCCCTGGGCACACTGCACACTTGCACACATGACAGTCAATGTGACAGGTGAGGTTGGTGTACTACAGGGGAAAGCCACTGGCCCAAGGCTGAACAGCCCTGGTGTGGCCAGGCAGGGGACTCCACTCAGGCCCTCAATGCTCAATTTCTGCCCCAGTGGCTTCAAGAGGGCTCAGCCATCAGGCAGCCTTGGGCCCTGTCCCACTCTGTTGGGGTGCAGGTGGCTATTATGCGGTGGTGGGGCAGACCCAAAATCCTTCATGAATTTCTGCCTGAATGTTGAGAATGCTCACTACTCTCTATCTCCCCACTGAGGCTCAGAAGGCACAGCCACGGGGCCCCCACGTGAGTGTCCCAGGGGGTCCAGCCCAGCACATACTTGGTGACATCAGGGGCTGAAGCTGGACGCACAGTCTTCCTCAGAGCCTCGATCCAGTTCCGCCGGATGCCCGAGGTCATGGCCGACAATGTGTAGACAGCGTTCTTGGTCTGTAAGTCCACACCATGGACACACTGCCACACGGCCAATGGCCCCCCGCCCCACTGCAGACTGGGGCCCTAAGCCTGGCCCTAAGCCAGGGGCCCCACTGAGGGTGGCTGTACTTCTGTGTCTGGGGAGCACTTCCCTCCTCCACCCTGGCTCCATGTTCTCCCCCAGGTGGCCTATGTGCTGGCACTGAGGCCAAGGTCTCTGGGTCAGCTCTGGGGCCCCAGCTACACACACACTCACGTGGATCTGGAAGCCATAGTTGCGCTGCACTGCGTACTCGGTGACATCCGTGCAAGAGCGCAGGTCAATCTCACCATCCAGCTCATCTGCCTAGAGCACAGGGATCCATCGTGCTCTACACGGGTCCTGGGAGACCCTGGCCACTGACCCCAGCCAGGACACCCAGCCCGCCCACGGCTCACCAGCTGCCTCACCTCCTCAGCGGTGGAGTCTCTGTAATATTTGAGGCTTGAGTCTGTCAGCACGAACCAGTGCTTCTTCCACTGCGAAGAGAGGTGTGATGGTGAATGAGGGGCAGACACTGCGAGCACAAGGAGCCTGGGTGAGCGGATCTGCCGGAGTCCCGTGCACAGTGGGGCTGGGGCGCCAGACTTGAAGGGGCCCTCCGTTACCTCGGGGAGCCACAGCGTCAGCATTGGTGACATGCTCCTCTGCAATCACACCCTCACTGTCCTTTCTGATTTGCTGATGCTCCAGAATGCTCTGAAGATGGCCAAGGCGCCTCATGCACCTTCCCTGGTGCAGCTCAAGAGGGAGTGTGACTTGGGGACAGTTATTTCCTAGCAAGCTAGGGACTTAGTATGGCCAGAACTCTGCAAGTCTCTTCCATATACCGCCCCACACACCCTAGACTGTCACAGTGGTCAGACAGAGGTTGGGGGAGACTGCAAAGAGGCCTGGGGCAAGAGAAACAGCAGTAGGCCGGTCCGCTTCTTTTCTTTTTTTTTTTTTAATCTCTTTTTTTTTTTTTTTGAGACAGGGTCTCACTTTTGTGGTTCAGGCTGGCCTTGAGCTCAGCCTCCAACTCACATCACAGCAATCCTCCTGCCTCTGCCTCCCGAGTGCTGGGATTACAGGCGTGAGCCACCATGCCCGGGGACTGTGGTATGTGGTTCTGATTACTGGTGGGTGTGAGTCTCCACATACTGTTAGCCAGGATCAAACCCAGGCCCTTACACTTGCAAGACAGGCACCAGAACCACTGAGCTAAATCTCTGGCCCCCACGGTCTGTTTCTTGATCTTAGCTAAATCTTGCATTTGGCATGGGGATCTGTTCTGATTTTTATTTATCTATTTATTTGAGACAGAGTGTCACTATGTAGCCCAGGCTGGCCTCAAACTCAAGATGATCCTCCTGCCTCAGCCTCCCAAGAGCTAGGATTACTGGCATGTGCTATCATACCTGGCCCTGTGTCCTGACTTATAATCAGGGTGTTGGTCTGTGGGACCTCTTTGCTCCAGATGAGTTTAGGCTGGCAGGACCCTAGGAAAGGAGCAGGAGTACCAGACCAACCTCATGTTACACATGCCCAGCTCAGCTTGTCTTTGAACTCTGGTCACCTGACTGATCCACCTGCTGCCAGGGTCAGTGCAGCACATGGGACTCCCCCATGTCACCAAGCTCTATTTGCTTCTTTCAAGTATATAGCTTCCTTCTTCATTGACATGGTAGTTTTCCTGTATACGCAAGAATGACACTACTGAATGTATACCTCAGTGGTAGTGTGCTTGCCTAGCACACACAAGGCCCTAGGTTCAATCCCTAGTACCACCAATCAATTAATCAAACTTCAATAAAGACACAAAATAATTTTTTTAAAATGCCAAGTGTGCTGGGAATTTAGCTCAAGTGATACCGCACCTACCTTGGAAGCATGAAGGCCCGAGTTCGATCCCTGGTACCACAAAAAAACAAAACAAAAAAAGACATCACCACAAGCGTGGCGGCACATGACATAATCTTAGCATTTTGGAGGCAGAGGCAGGAGGATCCCCATGAGTTTAAGGCCAGCCTGAACTACAGACTCTTATCTCAAAAAAAAAAAAAAAAAAAAAAAGACACTACTTCATTCTATGCTGCCTCTGCTAAGGCAGTTTTAGTGTCCAGGAACCTTGGATGTGACTGCTCTCTTGTTAGCTGTGTGCCTTTGGGCAGGGCCTCCACTTTGCTGACATTAGTCTCCTGACCTGCACAGTTGGGCTACTTGGAAAGCCCAAAGCTCTCCAGAGAGATGAGAAGTACCTACTGCCCTTGGCTCTCGCCAGGGACAGGCCCCAGGTGCTAGGGAGACTCTAGGAGGCTGGTCCCTTAGGTCCCACCCTGATTGGCCTGAGTGGACCTCGGTGTCTCTCGGCAAAGTGGGCCAGATTTCACGGCAAATGGCTTGGCCTGCTCTGTGTCTGAGACAGAGCTGCAGCTCCATCCAAGCTTCAGGCCTGGGCTACCCAAGGTGCAGCCCAGCCTGGGAGGGCTGCACTCCGGGGCCCTTCCAGCTCGGACATTCCAGAGCCCTACGAAAGAGGATGAGTAATGGCCAGTTCTGGGTGGGGCCCATAATCCCTCTGCCCTCCAGGGACCCTGGGTGGGGAGGCCAGGAAGGGGTCACTGGCACGGTGCCAGCCCTTGTGTGAGTCTGGACAGCAGCCACTGGGGACGGTGTGCAGGCGGCAGAGACGGAAGGCTGTGGGCTCGAGGAAGAAAGCATGTGGGCAGGAAGCACAATGAGATTCCCTCTGGCTCGGAGCCTGGCCGGCATGCAGGCTGCATGCAGGCTGGGGTGGGAGCTGGCCCCTCCCGGGCCAGGTGGGCAGGGAGCCAGCTCTAGCTCTCGGGCTCCAGGCTGCCAGCCGAAAGGGCAGAGTTGCTGAAACAGCCACTGTGCCCTCTGGTTCCAAGGATGGAAACGGTAGGAGAAGGGAGGCTCATGAGTAGAATCCCCAGTGGTAGCGGGGGCCATGTAGCATCCTTACATGGCTGAGCTTTGCGACTGCATTCTCCCTACCCATTACCCTTCTTCCCACGTCACAGATGTGGCCACTGAGGCCTACAAAAGGCTGTGTGGCCCCACAGAGGTGAGACTTCTGAGACCCTGCTCCGAGCTCCACTTTGGGGGCCAAGTCTAGGTATTTGTGTGTCCTGGGTCAGATGTTGTACGTGAGCCATCCTGCCTCACAACCTTAGGCTCCCAGCCAGGGTTGTCAGGGGACAAGAAGGACAAGAAGTACTTGGAGGGCCGGGGATATAGCTCAGTGGTTCCGGCGCCTGTCTTGCAAGCGCAAGGACCGGGGTTCGATCCCCCGTAACCACATAACAATACTGGGTGTGGAGATTCACCCCAGTGGCAACCAATACCACATACCAGTGCCGGGCGTGGTGGCTCACGCCTGTAATCCCAGCACTCGGGAGGCAGAGGCAGGAGGATTGCTGTGATGTGAGTTTGAGGCTGAGCTCAGGGCCAGCCTGAACCACAAAGCGAGACCCTGTCTCAAAAAACCTTAAA
>PVIR01027531.1:0-22976 GCA_004026965.1 Petromus typicus | reverse complement strand
GAAGGTGTGCTGGGCACAACTGCATCATTCAATTAGACACTTTGACTTCCCCACTTGACATGTTACAGTTATTAAATGCCTGATTTTCCTGAGAAAAGTGGGAAGTTGTGAGATTTATTACTTTTCATCTCTCCTGTAAGTATTTCCTCCTGACAGTGTTTTTGTCAAGTGCCTCCTTCAGGAGCCTGAGAGGGGGCACCTCTTCTTGTGACCTTCCCTGCAACATTCCCCACTTCCATTACACTATGGAAGGAGATTGTTTTGGCAAAACATTCCCAGCCTGCTGTGAGTACACTGGGGGCCTGGTAAGGTCTTCTGGAAGGTCTAAATGTTGAGTTTGCACTGAAAGGAGGGCACTGCTGACATCTTGGAGAAGCTCTCTTTATACATTTTTTTCTTCCCTATAGTCAGGATTTCTTAATTAGAGTTTCTCATGTAAACCATGGTAGTCAGAAATGTTTTTAAAAAGTGGTCTTGAGGATGACTAATATCTCTTCAGACATGTAGGAGATAATTTAATGCATTAGATACATTGGATCATCTTAGGCTTAATCCTTCTAAGAACGGCCACTATGCCTGTGAAATACTTTTCCATCCTGAAGGGCAGAGAAAATCAAGTTCCCTCAGTCCCTTCTGTGCCACTGAGGACAGCTGCACTAGACACACTGACGTTGGGAATCCTCTTTGATCTACCAAGGATTTGGGTTTTGGGAAATTTTAGCCAGAAAAGGACTTTGAGGAGTTTCTGCCATGAAAATCTCTGCCCTGATACAGCAGACTCAGGACTACCTACTGGGAACTTGTTTGACTTGGGAAAAGGAAAAAGGGGAAGGTACTAAGAGAAGACATCAGAATTGTCATCTTATCACCTTCAGATGAGAGATATCTTCAAATACTTCAAGTCTGATAAATGAGTCCAGAGCAGTAGGCTTGTATTTTGCTTCAAAAGATACAGGTGTTGCAGTAAATCATGCTAAGGATGAAAACAATAACTCTTAAATTTCAGAGAACTAACCCAACAGGCATTTGTTTCTTGCCCACATCATAGGCTGGTAAGGATTAGGTGGAGGTATGTCCATGTGATCATTTCAGGAGCTGAGGCTCCCTTATCTTGGGCCTTGTTTCTCCTCTCTCTTCCCATAATTGTTTCCATTCAACTAGTAGAAGGAGAAAGAGCAGGGATTTTATGTGATACATTTCTATGGACCATGCCAGGAAGAGACACCCAACACCTGGCTCATATTCCACTGGCCAGAACCCAGGTGCCTGACTCTGAGTAACTGCAAGTAGGCTAGAAAACATAGTCCAGCTGTATGGCTTAGAAAAAGATGAGAACATGGACGTTGGTGGTAACCAAAGTATGGATGTTTGGATCATAGATTTTGGCTCAAAATGCAATTGTAATTATTCCTGAGAATTAGCACAGTCAGTGGCAGGCAAGCTCGTGAAGTAATAAGCTCATTGTCACTGGAATGTTGGTTGGAGAACAAATTCCTGCCATAGCTCTTCTGAGTTCTGTAATTGTAGTTCCCAAACAATTGGGCATAACAATTCTTCCCATCCTCTGCTTTCGTTTTCCCCATGGTTCAAAATGCTTGGTTCATATTACTGAGGAAGGAGCGGGTCTTGCAGTGCTACCTCTACGTGGGAAGATCTTTTCCATTATCATTTTTTCTTTTCTTTGATGTAAGCTGGATGATGGAGGTGAGGTGACTTCAGCAGGCAAGGCTTGAGGACATTCTCGTCTGGATAGGGCTCTGGTGGTACAGAGCTGTTATTGCCCTTTGGGGGCAGGAAGTTCTTGTAGGGCCCTTTTGTACTGATTGAGCAAAGGTAAGGATGAGCACAAGCACCATATTCTGGAATCCTAGTGTTTTCACACTGCAAGGGCTGTTAGAACCCATAGTGTCTAGTTCTTTTGTGTTGTATATGATCATGAATAGAGAAGTCAAATCCTTTGATGTTAGGCTAACTCAGCCATTGTAGATCTAGGCTCAGGCTGCTCTTCCCACTAGCAAAATGTCAAGATGTCTCTATTCCATTTCTGTTATTTACACGCAAACCTGGGCACCATGCCCTTGTTGGAATCCCAGAGAGAAGGAACCATGGGAAGCAAGAGAGAAGATCTGTGCCCAGCTCTGTGTGGCCTTGAATCTGGGGTGAGCCCTAGATTCCTTATGCACAAGCTGAGGTATGTGGAGTGGATCAGTAGTTCTCAAGTCATTTCCCTTATACAGGGAAGCCCCATATCTTCAGGAGCTCCCTTGGAGAATTATTTTACATCAGTTCCTTGTTAACTGCATCTTAAACTGCATCCAGTTCTGCATCTTAAAATGGTTTAAAAATCAATGGAAAAGGTATCTCAGAAGTTCTTTTTTTCTTTAAAATTTCTGTCTCTTATAAGCACACTTTATGAATTTAATTATTAAGGCTCTTTGTATAAAGACTATTCAACTGATGAAATGAGACACAAAGCTATGAAAGTTATATAACAAACCAAGGCTTTCTGTGGTCACTGTTGCATATGAAAATACCTTTGAAATTAAGTGGTATTATCAGTGAGAGGAAGATTATGTTATAGAGGCTGGGGATTTAGCTCAGTGGCTCTGGTGTTTGGCTGGCAAACACAAGGTCCCAAGTTCGATCCCTACTACCACATACCACAATGCCAAGTGTAGTGGCTCATGCATATAATCCCAGCCCTTGGGAGGCTGAAGCAAGAGTATTGCTGTGACTTTGAAGATAGCCTGGGTACATAGTGAGTTCAAGACCAGCCTGAATTACAAAGCAAGACTAAAAAAAACGAAAACAAAAAGCAAAACTAAAACTAGACTAAATTAAAATAAAATAAAAGATTGTTATAAGGTTGAATTATGTTTCCCCAAAATTCATATATTAAAGCCCCAATACCAAGCACTCAAGAACATGATGTTATTTGGACACCAGGTCTTTAAAGAGGTGGTTATGTTAATGGAGGACTTCAGTGTGGGGTCCAGTGCAATATAACTGGTTTTTCTATGGGAAAAAAATGTAGATGTGGACAACACAGAGGTCAGATTATGTGGTCATATAGTGAGGAGATGACCATCTATAAGCAAAGGACACTCTCAGAAGGAACCGACCCTGTCAACACTGCATGACATATGCTATGCTTCAGAGCTGTGTGGAAAAGCCCATTTCTGTTGTTTAAACTACCCGGTCTGGCATTTTATTGTGGCAGGTAGCAAGCTAATACAAAAGGGTGTGTGCATGCTCACAGAGGATGGCAAGATGTAGCAGGAGCGTCAGCCATGTTGATTGGACTGGTTTTTGCTACAAAGGGAAGGTGTTCTCTAGCCAGTTGATTTTTGCAACATGGGAATATTGTTTCAGTGATGCCAGATGTTTGGAATTTTCAAGTGAATACAGAGTTATTTCTTTAAATGTGACATTTGTCTATTTTAAAAGATTTAACATGAACAAACTAACTGTGTCTATAGGCTGAACAGTAAGAGTCAGAATGCTGAACAGGATCCAGACACCTGGCCAGCTCTCATGGCTTCTCTTGCTGTTTGCCTGAGAGCCCTACAATTCCCATCACTCCAGATGAAGAGCCTGAGCTGGTTGTCTCCAGCACAGGCAACTGGGGACTTCAAGTCTGAGTCTTGCTCTGGGACACTGTACAACTATTGTCAAGATGTTACTTTCTGACTGGCTATTTCTTACTGATGCGTGATCTTACTGTGTCTGATTTTCTATGTCACAAAGAAAGAGACTGAACCTAGTTAAAGATTTGAGTACACAGAAACAGGTGACATATCCCTATGTCTTAGAAAAACACTGGCTGGGTGGGGATGTAGCTCAGTGACCCTGACCCTGCCTGGCAAAGGCAAGGTCTTGAGTTTGATTCCCAGTACTGGGGGGAAAAAAAAAAAACTTGCTCAAACTCAAAAGAAAAAGAAAACAGGAGGAAGTGATCCAAATGAATATCATTACAAATATTGGCAACTGGCTGGCATGGGAAATGGTAGAGCCTAGGCCTCTGGTGCCCCATGACTGCTATCCCCTAGAAGATAATAAGATGTTCTCTGACATTTGCAAGATCCAAAAGACTGCAGAGGACAGGCTGTGCCTAGAAGTGGAGGACAAGATGGTCAGTAGAGTAGAGGGCAGCACAGATGGCTCACTCCTCTGCTAGAGGCCCGGAGCGTGAAGGTACCAAAAGCACAGCAGTCCCTGGTGTTGATACTTTCATCAGCCTTCACTTGCAGGAAACCAGCTTCACAAAGGCCTGAAGTACATCCAGATTATAGGAAATCAATCAAAGGCAAAGACCAGAACGACTAAAAGCTTTTAGGACAGGGGCTGTAGAACAAATCAAGCCCATCCTTGCTAATCTCAAAAACTATCAGTTCTTTATTGGTGCAGACATGAATGCAGATGGCGTCGTTGTCCTCCTGGACTACCATGAGGATGGCATGAGCCATTTATGATTTTATTTAAGGCTGGTTTAGAAATGGAAAAATGTTATTGGTTTCAGTGGTTACCACAGATCTATCACTTGTCACAAATGGCTGCTGCATGTCGTCCGCATACCACGATTTTAGACAAATGGGACTGATGTCATCTTGAATGCTTCATTTATTTTGACCATGATTTATTTGGAACAAAGGCATTGCTCATAGGGGAAAAAAATCATGTCATGTAGTTTGTCTAAAAACAAAGTGCATTTAGATTCATTTGCAAGAATGCCTCGTAGTTTAATACATGTATAAAGTATAAACTAAATCCATCGTAGTAATCATGGAGAAGGTAGATTATGGTCACAAACACTGCTAAAAAGCATAAGACTCTCTTCAGATAATACCTGCAGTGAAAACTACTTCTGGCACTGGAATATACAATGAGAATCAGTTTTAATTCTGAGCTCAGTGAAGGGGGAAAGACCGTGCTCATAGCAGTGCCAGCATTTGAAGTGGAGCTTTATATATTTCATCACCTATAGTGGAAGTAGTTAACCTTGGAAGAGATTACCAAAAGAATAAAAAGACGAACTCTGTTGGAAAAAAAAAGGATTGGCAAAAGAGGTAAAAACTTAACCCTTCCATTATCAAACCTGATAGGTAAACTTGTGCTGTGCTTTTGCACTAGAATTGTCACTGGCTGGCTTTCTGGCTCCTGTGTGACTATTTCAAGGACAAGGTATGGTAGACATGGTGTCGTGATAATAATTATTGAGCCCTCAGTGTGTACCTAGAATGTACATCTACAGGTCCATCTGCAATGACACAAAATCATCCTTTGCAGGACACTCTGCAGAGCTTCATATAGAAAGTAGTGGGACACAGAGGGAAGCTGGGCTGATGTCAACTGTTTGTACACACATTACTGCCCGGAGAGATCACTGGCGCCACCTGGGCAACAACAGAGTGGCTAGAAGCTGCCATGGGGTGTTAAAATGCACAAAAGCCAAGAGATGAAAAGCTGGGATACTTTAATTAGACAGGCTCCAGCAGAGCCTTCGATAGATGGGAACAGAGCTGTGGGTATCTGGGTGCAGGATGCGGGACAACCTTCTGCACGCTGAGCACTGGAGCTGGGAGCCCATCTGTCTGAGGAGCGTGCTGCGGCCACAGGCGCTCATTGGACACCTTCCTGGAATGGAGCAAAAGGCTCTCGATGCTGATGCAGCAGCCAACCGGAGCCTGTCCACTCCCACAGAAAGTTGTGGTTCTTTCTGTCCTTCTATTACAGCCCTTCTCCTCCTTCTCCGTCTTCCTCCTCTTTCTCCCTACTAAAGATTGAACTGAGGATTTTCACACAGCCATCCCCAACCATCCCCTCTTTCAATTTTCCTTTTTAAATTTGAAGCATGGTCTTACTAAGTCACTAAGTTGCTTGGGTTGGGCTTGAAATCGTGAACCCCCTGCCTCAGCCTCCCTGGGAATGCAGGCTAGTACTACCACACCTGGTTCAGCTCTTCTTGATTGGGAAAAATCATCTACGATGTTGTAAAGTCAAGGAACACTTTCTATTATATTGACATAATTTCTCTATGACCAGTCCCTGAAGGGCTCATCTGTTCTACATACGCACAGGATAGTTAGACATAAATTACTGGATTTAACTCTCACACTTCCACGAGCAGTGTATCTGACACGAGCTTGCAGCAGAATTTCCTGGAGGGCTTGTTACAACAGATCCTTTTGTTCTCTACTCAGCTTTTCTGAACCTGTAGGTCCAGGCAGGGTGGAGCCCAAGAATTTACATTTCTAAGAAGTTCCCACATGTCACTGCATTTATGTTGGTGGCCTGGGGACCAGATTTTGAGAACTACTGTATTTGAGAGAATTGTCAATTGGTAACATTTTGTGGCTTGTTCTTGATTGCTGAGAAATGGACCCAAGCAAGTTTAAATCATGTGCTTACTGAGGCCGCTGTGCATGAGAAACTGACCTTTGATGATCTATAAATGTTAGGAATGTGCTGGGGTTGGTTTTGGTGGTTACTTGCACCTAGTTAGCAGGCAGGCATGTAGCTCAGCCATTTGGGGGCTGGGCTTGCGGTCAGCAGCAGCTGTACATTATCATGGGGTTGAGGGATGTGGGGAATCTATACCTCTGCTTGGGGACTGGCTGTGTGGTCTCTTGTTTTGTAAGACATCTCCCTAAACTTGTCTCATTTGCTATTGAAGAACTTATGCTGGAGTGTGTGTGTTAGAGTCCCACCTCGTGTCTCATAACCTTCCCACAGAAGCAGCCGCTAGGCACACAGGCCTAGACTTTCAAGCCAGGCACCAGCTCTGGCTTCCTCTGCTATGGTCTGAAAGCTTGTGCCCCACACAAACCCTGGTCAGATCCATATGTTGAAAGCCCAACTTCCAAGGTGATAACGGTATTAGGAGGTGGGAACCTGTTGAGGACATAATTAGGTCATGAAGATGAAAACCTTATGAATGGGATTAGTGTTTTTACAAAACAAGCCCAGGGGAGCTTGTCCGCCATTTCCCTCCTATAAGGATGCAGCTGGAAGGTTCCCTCAGTGATCCGAGAAGCAGCCCGCACCAGATCCTAAATCTGCTGGTGCTCTTGGACTTGTCAGCCTTCAGAGCAGTGAGAGATAAATGCCTGTTGATTCCAATCCACACGGTCTACAGGACTTTGTTAGAGTTGCCTGGACGGACCTAGGAATTCCCAGTGATTGTAGTGACTGCTGAAGACTCTCCTGAGAGGTGTGGGAGTGAGTATCTACCTCTGATTTTTTTCTATCCCTGTATTGTGCTGCTTGCTTCAGGGAGACCCAAGAGAAGGACATAAATATTATATCTGAATAGAAAATGTCAAGTTTGACAGTTGCTTTGTAGAGCCCCCTCAAGAGCTGACTCTATTTGCTATGTTTTCCAGATTTTAAAATTTGTGGGACAGAGGAGTTGTGGCAGCATCTCAGAAACAGGAATTTGTTCATTTTCATTATGAAAACCACACATTGATGTTGCCTCTCTGATTCCAAGACACAGGGACCATGTAAAAAAAAAAACTTCCAGGACTATGAGTTGAACACTATTTCAAAGCACAGTGTTTTAGTAATGCATTAGAGATATAAAGTTGTAGACTGAATTAAGAAATACGGAGGGAAGAAACTTGCTGCCAGTTATGAATTGTCGAAATGTTTCAGATATCTCTCAGAGTACGACTCCATGGAAGAGCTTCAGAGTCTGGCAGTGTGATTCGAGTCAAGTATTGCCACTGACTGTGGGACAACAGGAAGTGATTATGTCTGTTCGGTATTGTGAGAAGGAAATAGCCCCCAGTATCACAAATGCAGATACTCACACATTCCAAGGTGGAGAAACGCGGTCTCTTTGGTTCCCTACTATGTCACTCTGGATCCAAGAAGTTTTCTGTACACCGTGTTGTGCTCTGCTTTGCTTCCAAAGACCCTAAAACCAGTGGGGTCCTCGCAGGGAGATAGGACGTAACACCCATCGGAAATGAGATTGGTGGAGACTCTGATATATATATATATATATATATATATATATATATATATATATATATATATATATATATATATATCAATCAGATAGAAAATGTCCCAGTCCTGTGAGGGAACACAGTGCCTCTGTTTCATTCTCTTCACTTTCTCCCTTGTCCCTTCTCAGCTGCCATCTTTATAGATTTAGGCCAACACTCTAAATCTCAGCAGTGGCCAGGAAGTAGTTGGGTACTGGTAACATTCAGAGACCTATGAGTGTTGTAGACACATCCGAAGGTGTCCCCTGTGGGAGGAGGTGGGGACAGTGGCTGACTTTCTAGTCAACAGAGGATGGTGCACACAACAGATGCTCTTCCTGCAGTTCTGTCACACAAGACTTTATTCCAGAGAACCACAATGACAGCGCCTCCTGTTGGCTCCGAAGAAATAAGCTTCCATACTGTGAGTGGAACCAAGAGGACAACGTGGAGCTGAGGGCCTCTAAATGCCTGGGGCAGCACCAAGTGAGGAAGCAGGAATCCTTGCTCTACAGCTGCCGGAAATGGAATTCCACCAATGGCCCCCAGTATGCTGACTATAAACACTAAGGAGGAACCAGCTAGACCATTCTCTGATATCAGACTCACAGAAGCTGCAAGAAATAAAAGTGTGTTGTTTTAAGTTGCCATGTTTGTAGTAATGTGTAATGTAGAAAAATAACACACACAGTGTCTGTGGTGTATTGAATAGGAAGTACATAACCCTGAAAGAGGGAGAACTGGGAAGATTGAATTGCTTTTCTGAAACCAGAAACCCAGATAGTGAGGCCAGAGGAAGGTGCCATCTCTAGAAGACAGGAGAAAAGTCTGTGGGAAGTGAGGAGCTTTGCCTTAGAGCCTAGATAAGCAAACCTGTCCTGCAACTGTAAATCCGATAAGAAGATTCCAACATTTGCTTGTGACCAAAAGGGTTGGGAGGAGGACCAAAGGTAGTCAGCATTTCATAGCTTACCATGAAGCACCCAGGGTCAATGTGAAGAACATACACAGTCTTATATTAAAAAGCAGGCTTTTGATGGAAAATACTCAGTTCTCTTCTAAAGATTAACCCACAGTGTAATTCCAGCAAAAATCTTACTGGAGTGTTATGTTGAATTTTAAAAAGCAATTCTAAGTAATGGAAAAGAATGATTTAAAGATAGCTAATGTATTTTTGAACAAGAGTCATGAGGAGGGAGCCTTTGCCTTAGCAAATAAAACAGATTTTGTTTTGGTACTGGGAATTGAACTTAGGACCATGTAATTAAGAGGCAAATGCGGTGCCACTGAGCTAAATTCCCAGCCATAAATAAAAACGATTTTAAAACTATAAGGACTATAATTGTACAGTGTTAGCTCAGCAAGATGAAGTCAGACAAATGAGATAGACGAATGGCAGTCCATAGCATGCTCTAGTCTCTGCGCATGTGCGTCCTTGTGGATTTGTTTTGTGTAGGCAGATGGTAAAGATTTTTATTTCCAACTGATAAGAAATGACTGGATAGTTTATAAGTAGTATTAGACAAATGAGCAACCAAATGGGAAAAACAATTTCTGCTACTACCTCTGATGTGTCACAATATATATTATTATATTATAATATATTTATAATGTTTGATTATACCAGATGAAAATGTACACGTGAAATAAATGCTAAAGGAATAAATGTTGGGGACTGGAGGTAGAAGATGCACTTCCAAGTATGTTAGTTTTCCATTGCTATTGAAAAATACCTGAAAGAAACTAATTTAAAGGAGAAGAGATTTATTTCTGCTCATTATTTCAGGGGGTTCAGTCCATGGTGACCTGACCCCCATTTCTTTGGTCTTGTGGTGAGCAGAACATCATGGCGGAGACCACATGTGGAACAAAGGTGCCAACTGCATGGTGCGTAGAAAGCAGAGTAGGGGAGAGTGGCTAAAAGGACACACTCCCAGTGACCTCATTTCCCCCCACTAAGCTGTACTTTCCACAGGTTGAGTCATCTTCCTCCTGATGTCAGGGAGACCCTTTAACAAATGGCCTTTGGTGGGCACTTAAAATCCAAATGGTAACACCAAGTCAGACATCCAGAGCCCAGGTTCACAAAGGAAAGGCTCCTTCCTCTTGGTCACACAAGCGATGCCAACTTCTCTGGGGTATCAAATTTCACACGAAAATAGTCAGAAGACAAGCAAGTATAGAAAGAAAACTACAATGCAAGTGCTAGGTGTTTTTAATCTTTGAGATTTCACAAATCAATTAGAAAAAGATGATCAGAGAATTGAAAAAAAATGTAACCAAGGCTACAGAGAAACAGGCCTAAAATAGAGGCCCCCCCACCCCCCAGCTTTGTTTCACTCCATGTACTTTTTTTTTGATTCCAGGAATTGTGATTTTTGAGGCTTCTGGAGCAGCAGTGATGGGGCTCAGCTTTGTGGTATTTTGGGGAGATGAACAGTACTAAGCACCTTTCTGTCAAGGTGTATTTTCTTCCATGTTCCCCAGAAATTTCCAGTAAATGATCAAACTTTCATCACACCAAAACATATTACTAACTAGAGACTTCTGTGCCCTTCAGTCTTTTCTCCTAAAGAATTCATCAATACTAAACCTTTTTTTTTTTGAGACAGGGTCTCATGTTGTAGTTCAGGCTGGCCCCAAGCTCAGCCTCAAACTCACGTCACCTCCTGCCTCTGCCTCCCGAGTGCTGGGATTACAGGTGTGAGCCACCACACCCAGCACTGTGGTATGTACATTGTTATATGTGGTCATTGGGGATTGAACCTGGGCCCTTGCACTTGCAAGACAGGCTCTGAAGCCACTGAGCTAAATCCTTGGCCCCTAAAGCTTATTTTATAAAAAGTGTTATCTGTCAAAATGGATATAATTCTATCTTTGTATGATTATGAAAGCAACTCATGCTTCTTATGAAATGATTGGTGCTATTTGGAAAGATAAAAAGAATAGAGCGAAAATACCCTGGTGTGACTGTCCAAACATAATTTCTGTTTCTGTGTGTACATATTAATGCATACACACTCATGTAAACACATGTGTTAATTTATATTGCTACAGAAATGAGCTCATACTCTTTCCTCAGCTTAGCAGTATATCATGAATATCTTTCCATGTTAATAAATGTGAATCTACCCCATGCTTTGAAATGGATGCTTATTACTTTTCAAAATGAATATTCTATAACTAATTTAACCAGGCTTCTTCTGATAAAATTTAGGATTCTTTAAAAACCATTATGAAGAGCTCTGTAATTGATTCCTTATGTATATTTTTGGCCACGTCTCCGGTTATTTCCTAAGACTAGGTTCTTAGAACACAGATGATTAATCAGTTGTCCTAAGGGAAGAAAGAGCCAGACAAGATGAGCCGATGCAACAACAAGCTGTAACACTGGGGGAAAAGATACTGCATTTATCAGTCACAATCACTTGAATCTGTGCCCTGGATGGAAAAGCGCCTCTCTGGGAGAGGGAAGGGGGCTGAGGAGATGGAAGCAACTTTGTTTCCAGACCCTTCTAAAAGTAGGGGTGCAAAAGAAAGGAGGCCCCTGTTTCTTTTTGCTCCAGGCCATTAAACAGGCGGGAGAAAATCTAGAGTGGCACAGTCCCAGTGGGCTGGAACTTGTTTGTCTGTACACACGAGAAGTCCATGGAGACTCCCAGAAATACCCAGCAGGGGAATCTCAGGGGCTGGTTGAGACATGTACCTGTGACACTGGAGCCATTACTCTTGCGTGATTCTGTCGATACCAGGTGGCAGATGAGATACAGAGACATGTGGGTTATATTTTAATTACATATGGGCATAAATGAATCGTGTGCATCTACTGCCCCCAAAGTGCTAAGTACACATTCTGTTTTTAAGCACATACATAAGCCTTGGGCTTTCTGTTGTTTTACTGTGTGGGGCCATTTGATCGTCTAAGGATAGCATCTTCTTTCTCACTGTCCAGACTCATAGCCAAGGTAATGCTCTTGGATTTTCCCGACAGTCATTGGCCAACTCAGTCATATATCATTTAAATTCTTCATCCTTTATTTAAATTAACTATGTAACTACTTTTCGCAAATGAAGATTTTAAGTGACTGATCCTTATATGGAGATCATGTGTTTTAACCCATTCCCATTTCTTAGTACCTTGGTTTTTCACAAGATAATTATACTAGGGATTGAACAATGAACAGCAATCGGAAATTCAAAGAAGAATGTGGTGGGCATTTCAGTGTCAGCCACATTCCTTTCCCTTCCTGCTCTTCCTTTCGTCCATTTACTCTTTTTTTTTTTTTTTTTAGGTTTTTTTGAGACAGGGTCTCGCTTTTGTGGTTCAGGCTGGCCCTGAGCTCAGCCTCAAACTCACATCACAATCCTCCTGCCTCTGCCTCTCGAGTGCTGGGATGACAGGCGTGAGCCACCACGCTCGGCACAGTGGTATGTGGTACTGGTTGCTGCTGGGTGTGGGTCTCCACACCGAGTATTGTTATGTGGTTACCGGGGAATCGAACCCGGGCCCTTGCGCTTGCAAGACAGGCGCCAGAACCACTGAGCTAACTCCCCGGCCCTCATCCATTTACTCTTGAGCCTAGATCCATTCTTTTTAAAATATCTGCTGTTGCTCAAAATTGGCAAGATGGGTTTCACAACACTTCAGTCACCTGTTCCATCTCCTCCCATGTGAAACACATTCTGCCTATCACCAGGGGAAGCTACTTTGGTACCCGGGGACAAGACTGCACACAGTGAATTGGCAGTGCCTTCGGGAGAGAAGAAAATGCATGCTGAGATGAAGGGGCAACTTGTGAATATTAAAGAGTCATCTATGTCACCTCTATCAAAAGTTCTGAAAGTTCGTTCTGCATGATTGCTTAAAAGCAAAAAGCCTTTCTAGCCTGTATGGCCATTAGATGTTAACTGCTTTGGACTATCTTGTATATTTGATCTCATGGTCTGTAGTGGTACCTTTTCAGGTTCTAGGACACATTTCCCTCTGCTTGTGCTCAAGAACCTGGGTGCCGGTCCAGTGTTAGACAGGCAGACAGATGATGTGGTGCCTCAAGACCCTTGAGACTGGAGCCTCACCTGATGTGAGGGGGAGTTGGAACCAGCACCACAAATGGAACTTTAACAAGCTTAGTCTTCCAGAATCTAAAAAGTTTAGATTTTTTTCTCTTTTAGAGACAAGGCTTCTCCAAATCTTAGGCCTAGTATTACTGGGTTTTGGGGCACTGGAGTCTCCTTTTGGAGATGGCTTCTATGTTCATTCTGTCCTGAGCAAAGACTTGGTTAACACTTGTTCAAAAAGCAGCAAAGTTTTATTAAAAGTAGGAAAATAAACAGGCTGTGCAGAGTAAGTTTGGGCCAAGTAAAAGGGAAAAAGTACATTCTACAGTGTGAGGGCAAAGCTACCAGACAAGAGGGAATGAACACAGTGACGAAATCTAAATGTGGACTGTCTTTTCGTGGCACTCAATCCTTGAGCTGATTTCAAGGTCTGGATCATCCTCTGGGAAACCTGCTTGAGTTCTCATCAGAAGTCTGTGCGGGGCTTTGGAAACTGTTCTGCACAATGTCCTGGGATTTTGTAGTTAACAGGTCACACCTACTTCCCCAGCCTGCTTTGCTGTGCCCTAATCTCTTATCTCACCAGGATGTAAACCTCCACCCATATTTCCTCTCAGCCCGGATGAATGGACAAAATATATACACAGATATTGGTACCAGAAGGTCAAAGTGCAGTTTTATCTGGACTGGGAAGGAAAAGAGAGGTGGGGGAGGGGTAGGAAGGCATGGAATAAGATCAAACATGTCTATTGTCACACTGTATTCCTTCCACCACTGCTCCTTGTTGTAAAAAGAAGCTAACACACTTATACAGTAAGTCCCCAATTTAAGAACATCCAAGTTGTGAACTTTCATCGGTTTACTATGTGAAGCTCACTTTGTTGGATTATGAATGAATCTACTTATGAATGTTCTGTCAGGAATGGAACTTGTTTGTAAGTTGGGATCTTACTGTACATAGTGAAGTTGTGATTGGGGTTATGAAGTCCTCCCATCCCCACTTAATTTTGTAACTGACTAGATTAGCCTTCTTGTGCCTCAATTTCCCCCCATATGATGAGAACATTAAAAATATCTGCTTCACAGATTATGTGTTGTAGTCCAGAGGAAGTCCCCAAATGTTCAATCAGCTTCTTTATGGGGTCATCATGATTCACAG
Organism: Petromus typicus; assembly: GCA_004026965.1. Classification (NCBI taxonomy): domain Eukaryota; kingdom Metazoa; phylum Chordata; class Mammalia; order Rodentia; family Petromuridae; genus Petromus; species Petromus typicus. The sequence goes on along the minus strand of PVIR01027531.1, from coordinate 8,768 downwards.
GTGTTGCTATAAGTTACTTTCTCATTATTGGATCAATATGCTTGACACCTACAATGTAAAGGAAGAGAGGTTTATTTTAGCTCCCAGTTTGTAGAGGTTTTAGTCTATAGTTGGCTGATTCCAATGTAGGGTAGAATAGCAGAGGGGCATCATAGAGGAGAAGCACTTCAAGGAATGGCAGGTAGGAAGCAGAGAGGGATCAAGGGAGAATGAGGGATACACCCCCCCTAGGTTGACCTCCACATTGCCTGGCTTCATTTCCTAACAACACACCTAGCTGTAAACTCATCAGTGATGAGTCTCACACACCCACAATCCAGTCACCTCCCCAAAGCCCCACTTATGGGTGCATGAGGGTTTGAGGGGACTTTCATTTATAAACCATACCCAATATCCAGAGTTGGAAAGTCTGACTATATTATTTTAAATAAAAGAATGAAGAATATCTGAAAATATATCAATTTAAGGCACCTTGGATTGGCAAGTGGCTTATAAACATTTTTTTCAGCCCTTCTCATATTTATTATTGCCAAATATAAAATTATGAGCCTCTGAGATGATGCAGAATAAATGTCTATAATTTTTTCACTCACATAAAACAGGCAAGTAGAGCTACTCCACGTGTGTCTTAGGTTTCCTTGGCCTTAAAGAAGGGACACACCTGGTTAATAACCAGAGCTCTGAACAGTTTTGTTATGTGGCCATCTTTCTATCTATGCATTATTCCTTCTGACTTTTCTATTTTATTTCAGAAATATTTTGTAGCTGGTAGAGTTCGCACTTCTATCTCCGATTTTTCTCATTGTATCTTTTTGAGAAAATCATCAAACATAGTTTATGATAATGAGGAAGCAGAGACATTTGTCTTTGCTCTCTGGATGTTTTTAGTGTTGAACATCAAAGTGATGTTGCCTGATGCTATGATTTCCCAGAAGGCTTTGTGGTTGATCTGGAAGCTCAGAACTCTGTCACTGCTGATGAAGAGGGGCTACTGAAAAACAATAAAGCAAAAGTCTTCCTAAATTTGGTGTTCGTTAGTACCCTTGGAATTTTTGTGTTGGATTGTCCAGACATCTGGGTTCAAGAGTTTTCAGGTTTCTTATCTGCCAAGTAAGCCTATAGTAATGAGAGTGTTAAGAGATAAAGCCAACATTCTAATAGGGTATGCCTGACTCAAGAGGACAAGTAGGCCTGATTTGGGCCCAGATGGGAATATGGAAAAAAACACAGACCACTTCTTTCAGGCTATTAATCACAGCTTGGATGTCATTTACCTTGGGGAATAAGGATTTATTAAATTCACATGTGGTACATGATATTGGATTAAGTACTCAGAATATAAGCTCTAACTGTGGAATTCAGTGTTATACTTTTCCTTCAGGTAACAAAACATTCAATTCTCTTTAGATTCATGACTCCAATTCCATAGTGGAAAATTCTTTTCCAACTCCATAGTTCTTTGATGAGGACTAAGAGAACAACATTCGAGGAAGCCAACTTTAGGTATCCTGTCCTGTGGCAAGATGAGTCAGAGAAGAATTTAAACATAGCAAAATCATATCAGTTTCAAATTCAGGAATCTGAAACCAGACAGTCACAGATGGAATCATACTAGGGGACAGTCGGAAGCAAATACAGTGATCACTTCTCACAGTGTTTTCCAAACATTTGCATCAGGATTACTTAGATAGCTTTTGAAAGCACAGATTGCTGGACTCGGTGCCCAGAGATGATAATTTACTGAGTCTGGGACCCATCCAAGAATTGAGAACTTAATTGAATTGAACCCAAGAACTTGCATTGTTAACAAGTTTCCATGCAATGTTGATGCTGCAAGGCTGGGCACCATACTATGAGGGCACTGCTTGAGTCAGACTATTTCTGTACTTTACGAGCAGAATGTGAGGAGGGGGTGGATTGCTGGAGGCAACAGTGGGAATATGGAAGAGATAAGGCTAAATTTAATTCTTCTGAGTTCTTTACTTTCTGCCATCATGACATAAATTCACTTTTTCCACAATAAAACATCTTTGTTTGGAAACAGCAGTTCTTTAGAACTTCCAAATCTTTGGTTTCCCGCTCAGTGGTTATTGACAATGAAAGTCATGTAACTACCTTGTTTCTATAAAGCAGAAATAATAATAGGCTAAAAATTATACCTCACAGGCTGGCTGCAACAGTGACACATAATATTATATATATATATATATATATATATATATATATATATGTGTATGTGTGTGTGTGTGTGTGTGTGTGGTATATATAAAATATGTCTGAAGTTATTAAAATAACACCATATAAGCTTCTATTATTCCGTATTAATTATTTAATTAATTACTTTGAAAATATTTTATATTACCAAAGTTTCATCCTATTGATCAATTTGCTGATCCAAGGGTATGTAAAGGTGATTCAGAGAAAAATTTCAGAATATGGCTAACTCTAAGGCAAATGATCCAAATTGTTTCATTTTTAGAGAAGGAAGTCTTTGAAGTTGTCTTCTTCAGCCTTCTCTTCTTGTGGAAGGAAAAGGAGAGAAGTCCCAAGGGAATCAAGTGACTTGCCCACGCTTTTATAGCTCATTAGCCACATTGTCAGTTCCAGAGCCCAGTTTATTTAATGCTTCCTCTTCTTCTCAGTGTTCTTTCATGTAGCATTCTCAGAGTTGGTCTGTTTCCTACTGCTAGCAATTCCATTGATTTGTACACTTGACAGCACCCCACAACTCCCCTATTTTTCTCTGTTTGCTTGGAATTCCTTTGTTGTTGCTATTCCTACTTAGGAAAAGATGAGATGACTTTATTTTTATTAAGTTTCATAGATACTCAGAAGAATATATGTATCAGCCCCCAACTTGCCTGTCCCTCTACTACTTCTCTCCCAAAGTCTTCCTTCTCTTGAGATGAGCCAAAGCCATCGAAAGTAAATTATTACTCAATTAAAACTCAGGACTCATTTAAAGTATCTAAATTCCAATTTGGACAGCAAAAGGTTAATAGTACATAGAAAAAAAAATTCCAGCAGCCCACAAATCTAAGCATAATTATGTATGAACATGAGGCTTTTATTGCTGTCAAAATTAATCACTTTTCAACTTCCAGCTGTTAAAACCCTTCTGGCAGTTCTCCAAACAATTCCCCTTCAGTTACTTTTGCTTCAATTAAATTCTATGCAGTTTCACAGGCTCCTGTTACATCAGAGCAATTTTAAAGTGGACTTCTTGGGTTTTCTTTCTTTCTTTTTGACTTTGCTTAAGAGTAGAAAATAACACAATATGGACTTTTCTTCATTCACTCTTTCAGCTCAACTCTTTCACAAGAAGTCTAAAAGGCAAGCAGAGTGGGACTAGAGCATTAGCGTTGATTACGAGGTGCTTTAGCTGTGTGGGGTGATCGCTGATCATCTTTTATTAGCCATTTCTCCGTGCTGTCCTCAGAGGTGTGTCCATATCTTAGTGTTCAACATCTGTACCTCTTTTTATCTTCTACCATCTTGCAGGAAAATGATATAGAAGTCTTTAGCCTTAGGCTTAGTCTCTATGTTTTGAATTACTTATTTCTAGATGGTAGTTATCTTGTCACTACTTTTTTGGAGGCGAGACTTGCAGTGTTGTCCAGGTTGTGGACAAGCTTTGAGCTTAAGTGGTTTTTCTGCCTCAGTCTCTCTTCTTTGACAACGTGTGTGTGTTGGAATAATCTCAGATGTGAAAATCATCTGAGGTATCTGCAGTTGCCCAGTTGTGGGCAAGCTTTTGTGGTGGACTAGCCCACTGGTTGTGGCTTGTGTCTAGATGTCCCCTAAAAGCTTTATGCAGTCATAAGTGGAATTTTTTCAGGGGTGGCTGGATCTAGAGTGTGATGCTGGGATTAAGAATATGGGATTAATAAATAAGTTCACTCATTGGGTTGGTACCTATCCTAAGCTCAGTAGCCTAGATTGAATATAAAAGGGATGGAAAGAAGCTGCTAAGGTTGCTTGTGGCTAGCTGGCTTGTTTTCACTGTCAAATTATGTATGGACTAAAACCTCTACAAGTTTTGAGCTAAATTCTTTCTTCCTTTAACTTTGAGTGTTGAGTATTTTGTCTCAGCAGTGAGAAAAGTAAACAAAGACATCACTTCACCCCCAGTGCGGGGCAAGGCCGTTCAGAGGCTGGTTGAGTTCTGAAGGGCAGAAACATATGTAGCCAACTCTGCTCTTACATGACGTATGAATACTCTGAGATTCATAAGCGGTTGCAATGCATTATTAATTTTGGCCTGCAAATGGAAATGAATATTAATTATCTTTGAATGTGGGTGGCCAGCTGAATCCTTGCACATGGGTAGAATACCGGAGGGGCTGTCTTTACACTTCATTTCTGGGATTCCAGAAGAATGTCCTGACATCCCTTCTTAGTGCTCTCAAAGGAATGGGATGAGTGAGGACTCAGGCCTGACCTCATCTCAGCCCTGAGAAGCCAGTTTCACTCCCTGGGTTTGTCTCCCAATGTCAACTCGATCTGCTGTGTCATCTGGGGTGGAGAGCCCCTTCCCAGACATTCCTACAGATCGTCGCCTCCTCTTCCTCTTCAGACTGGCTTTGTGTTGCTGCATAACAAGTGTTGCAGTGCTGTAATCAATGGAGCTTACTGCCTGGGTAATTTCTGCTATTGTCCTTTGCTTTAATGCAAAACTGCCATGTTTCCAAATTCTGATTCTTTCCTGAGTTTTTTCACCTACTAGTGGTGTCTGGCATAAGACGTGGAACTGGTTAGGGAATCAGAAGATGTCTGTGTGGTGGGGAAGAAAGAATCTAGAGGTCTTGTATATAAGAAATGCAAGAACTTAGCAAATACCTGCATCCCATGTAATTCAGAAAATGTAGCTTTGTGCCTTCCTATGTGGTCGGGAAGTTTGCAGCATCAAGAGAATCTTTATTCCACTACCACCCAGACTCAAAAGTGGCTTGTCGTTTAAAAACTGGGCTTCAAAGACTTTAGCCAGTCCTAACTGAAGATACCGAGCAAGATACCTTGTCCAACCAGGAGCCTCCCTGGTCAGAGAATGATTTATATGAGCTGACTATAGGCTGATTCTTGTGGCTGGCTTCTGGCTACTTGGTCACCAAGAGTCTTCAGATCGTATCACATTCATGCTCATTTGTAGCCCATGGAAATGGCTTTGGGCTTGAGGGCCTTGCAGAAACATAGAGAAGGGGCAGATTCACAAAGAAGCCATCAGATTCTCTACCTCTGCCACAATTTTCAGTGCAAGAAAAGTCTGTGTCAATCTTTCTGTCCTCTGTAAAATAACTGGCTAGATTTTCATGTGATTGTTTAATTCTCAGTCAGGGTAATTTGTACACCTTTTCCTGGGCTCTGAAATGATAGCTTAGGGTGGGCTTAGTCAAGATTAAAACTTGCTCTGACTTTGCCAACTAGAGACTGAGATTCCCCTCATGGGAAGCTGCCAAGACGTCTGAGAAATAGGATGTGGGGGTCAAAGTGAAAGGACCGAGACCAGGCGGGACTGTTAATGGAATTTTGCCTTTTGTATTTCCTATCCGTAGGACATTCCTTAACTATACGTGTAATTTGTGTCAACCACCTTACAGAATGTATGCATGAACCTGATTTTTCAACATAAATAACTATGTGTTTTATGTACTTGCTTTGCTAGTTTACTACTCAGTGGGTGGTTTGGCCAGATTTGGTGTTTTTTAAGACCTTTATATTCTGATTCTAACTCCAAACATGTCACCAAATTCTACCCAGTATAAATTAAAAACAAATATATATGCAATCAACATGTTGGAGAAAAGAAATTTTGTTTGGAGTTAAAGTCACTTTGCAGTTGGCAAAATATAGTTGCACTAATTTGTATTGCTCTTATTCCATCTGCTTTCTGGTTTAAAATGTCCTGGATTGTCTCAGACTCTATATGTAATATTTTCCATTTACAAAATTTTCCTGCACAATTCATTTCATTTTTCTGAGAGCTTTTGAGAAGCAATATTAGTTGGTTTCAGATTCCCAGAGTCCAGTTTGATGTGATAGGATTTTTGATCTTCTAAGTGGATGATACAGCCTAAAGGAAGAATTGAGGGAAGGTGCTAAGGCTAAGTATCTGCACCCTGAATGTAGTGTAAATTCTCCCAAAGAATGGATAAGTTGGAGCAGCTGGTCTTTATTCAGCAGAACCCACATGTTCTCTTAACAAATTCTTTCTGAGGCTACAGCTTCCTACCCTAACCCCCTTGTTATGTTTAAATACATACTGCCTACATGCTTTCATGGTACTTGCTAATTTTTTGGAGCCATGGCGACATGATTGTTTATAAATTTTTTTTCTTCACTACTCAATTAGGAAAGGAGATGGGTAGAAATGAGCAAAAACGTTAGCGATTACAGGAAAACACCATTCAAGTAATGGAAGTCTGGCTTTCTGGGAGGAGGACTGGAGATGAGGCAAGAGGATTCCATGCTACCCTCAGCCCCTTGTGTTCTCAGCACTAGGAGGGCAGGCGTGGGGATCACGAGCAGAGAGATTCATCAATTCCAACCACATTGCCTGAGTTTTCAAGTAACACAGAGGATTGTTTTGAAGGCAAGTTGGCAGGCTATTTTCATGGTAATTAGAATTGTTTAGAAGAAAGATCCTTTGAAGCTCTCTGTCTAGAAACACTAGCAAAAATTTTCAGTTTTGCCTCTTTGAGCATAGAACACCATGATATAGTTTACTTTTTTTTTTTTTTTTTAAGGTTTTTTTGGACAGGGTCTCGCTTTGTGGTTCAGGCTGGCACTGAGCTCAGCCTCAAACTCACATCACAGCAATCCTCCTGCCTCTGCCTCCTGAGTGTTGGGATTACAGGCGTGAGCCACCACACCCGGCACTGTGGTATGTGGTGCTGATTGCTACTGGGGTGAGTCTCCATGTCCAGTATTGTTATATGGTTACCGGGGATGGAACCCGGGCCCTTGCGCTTGCAAGACAGGTGCCAGAACCACTGAGCTATATCCCCGGCCCTAGTTTACTTTTTTATTCTACAACACTTTCATTGAGTTATAACACCTTACATTTTAATTCTACCTTCTAGAACCCACATAATCTTTATCAATATTCTTCCAGTCAAAACTCCAGAGAGCAAAACTTCACAGGAGCTAGGATGGATGGTATTATTATTTTATGAATATAGGTGTGGAAATTAAGGGAAAGCGTAACTTGTTCAGGGACACAAAGCAAGCAGGTGGCAAAGTGGGGAGTTTAGAGCCAAAGTCTAGAATAGCCTTCATTCTACGAGAAAGGGCAGTGCTTCACCACACTTGGTACTGTAATGTCCTTCATGGACATGGGGTCCTCTGTACTCTGGGTAGGTCACTGCCCTGTCCTTCATAGACCCTCGCATCTGGCTTGTTCTTCAGTTGTTGGCTGTGGATAGTGTCTGTCATGATTAGTCAGTCCTATCTGGCCCATTGGATTTTATGGACAATTTACAACTTTTGCTGAAGAAAAGCAGGAACATATCTTGTTTCTGGAGCCTTGCTAATCTTCTAGTACACCCAGGTTCCAGCATTCCTAGTGGCTTCCGTGTGCTTGACATCGTGCTTCCTGCACCTATAAAGTTCATTGTTGGTTTCCCAGCATGTACTTGTCTTGGCTGATGCTTTAGACAAAAACTGTCCAATTATCATTCATCTTTTCTATATTGGTCCAGCACCCAGAAAGTGCTCAGTGATGGACATTGCTCTCCAAATAGTAGCTTGCCTTTATTCTAGGAGGTTTTGGTGTTGTTGTCTTATTGACAGCATTCTAAAAGGCTGAGAGGACACTGGTTCCATTCACCTACCATGATTGTGGAATGTCTTAGTTTTGCTGATTTATATAGAATACTTTTCATGCTTTTGACTACAATGAGCTATTCAATGCCAAATTGATGGTACAAACACCCAAAGAAGTACTGGCTTTTTTTGGTTTGTTTTTTGAGACAAGGTCTTATTATGTCATGCAAGCTAGTCTTGAATTCACTATGTAGCCCAGGTTGGCCTGCACTTGTAGCACTCACTCTGTCTCAAACTCCCAAGAGCTGAGATTATAGGCATGTATCACCATGCTTAGCACTGGTGGCTTTCTTGAGTGCAAAGAATGGAAGCTGTTATCATTTATTTTGCTGATAATCTACACACTTTGTTCTTCCTTCTATTCCTATTCCCAGAGTTTAATTAGAGTAGGGAGCCGCTTTAGAGCACTTCAAATTCTGAGGCACTTAAGGACCCAGAAGAACACGATCCTGCCATTTAGTGCAGGTGCAGGACGAGGCCTATTTATCTGAGAGTGATTTAGCATAGACCATCATGCATGTGCATCGCTGTCATGTCAGGACACAGCTCTGTGATATCTGGAAATGTCTGATAATGGTTAATACAAGGGACAAGAAATAAAGATGCTTGCTGCTGATTTTCCTATATTGGCTCTGTGGGCTTTCTTTTCCTTAGAGATTCTCTGACCCTGATGACTGGCGTAGTTGACAGGCTGAGGTAAGTGTGCCCCCAGCCCCACAGAAACAGTGCCCAGCATGAGAGAGATCCACAAGGAGTTAGTGGTATGTGCCCCTGGCCACACTTTAGTTGCCTGTAGAAACTTTTTTCCAGCATGAAAAGCTCCTAAGGACTGGGGAGTGGTCCACTTGACACTGGGAGATCTCTTAATGGCCTTAAAAGTGCTGGATGCACAAATTACTCCCCCCTGCTGTGAACTTGACAGGCAGGTAGACTACTTTTTTTTTTTT